>CALZFC010000009.1:3287500-3527500 GCA_945643635.1 Allodiplogaster sudhausi
CTTCCCCTCCTCCGCCTTCAACTTAATTCCAAAATAGACGACACATTCATCCCCAGAGCAGTGCATTCCATCGCTGTGATGCGGCATTCTCTACCATCTTTATCGCCCAATACGGCTCTCGTAACTACAACAATGTATCTCTCTTTCTCTCTCTCTCCATGTTCTCGTCTCCCTCATCACTGTCTCTTCCTCTTCCGTTCTCCTCCCCTCTCCCTCCATCTATCTCTCTCCCTCTCTGCCACGCTCTCTCCGCCAACTTGCGGCTGCATCCTCCGCAGGAACAGCGCCTCACCGCAGCGCGTACACTTGTCGTAACGCATCAATGTTGCGTCGTCCCCTCGTAGATAGAAGAGCGAACGATGCTCTCCTCCCTTTCACCTTCTATATCTCGCCCTCTTTACTCTCTCTCTCTCTCTCTCTCTCTCTCTCTCTCTCTCTCGGTCTCAGTCTCTCTCTCCTTCCTCTCATCGCTTGCAACTTTCTCTTTCGGATTGTAAGCCTCTCGAGTTGAACTTTGCCGCCTCATTGCAACGCTGCACCTTTTTTTCTGTCCTACCTTTTTTCGTGATTGAAATTAATTGCTGTTTTCTTGTAATGCTTCCGTGAGTTGCGAGAACGCATGAAGGAGCGAGAGAATGCAATTGGGCCGGGCAGATGAGGTGTGACAGGGAACTTGCACTTGCACCCGAGGCGGCTCTCTCAAAGGGATATGATCATTATACTACGGTTGCACAGGTCACATCTTTACAACTCTACCAGATTTTAATCGAAATTAATAAATTTCCTTGCACTTTGCGAAAGAGTCTCGAGAGGAAATACGAGAAGGCTCTCGTACTTATGACTGAAAGAAGAGAAGTGAATCTCGCCATGTCATCTTCTGCCTTTGTCTCCGAAAGGCAGAAGTACAAGAGTCACTGCTACTTCTGCCAGATGTTCCGTTGCTTGAATTCATATGATGATGATCTCCTTTAATAAGCGAGAGATGGAGAGAAGGTGGTAAGAATAGTAGAGTGCGCCGAGGATAAACAAAGTAAAAAAAAGAGATGGCCGAGCCTGCCAACCGATATCTCATCTCTCCAGGACGTTCTCTATCACCCTTCTGTGCTCTCCGTTTACTATCCTCGTACTCTCTCATTCTCTTTCTTCCTCTCTCTGTCTCCTTTTCTTTTTATTCCCTGCCTCAGCCCTTTTTTTAATCTCAGATGCCGTCCATGCTCAGTAGTTCGAGCTGTCTTGATTAATTTGCTGCACTATTCCATTTTCCGCTTGGTCGGCAATTTAAATGAAATAATCCATCTTGGTTCCCTTGAAGACAAAATAAATCTCATTCCTTAGAATCGATAAACTTCTTCTTTCTTGAGAGCATTTATCTGAAATATACAGAAGCGGCAAGCCTTTCTTCTCACCTTTATCCTATGCCTAAACGTTCTCGTGATGTCCTTATGCCTTATTGTGCCTTTCCGTGAGACGTGTGACTGAGTCATTCGAGTGTTTGGCTGGAAGGTCTTCGTTCTGCTCTCCTCCTCCCCTTCCCTCTCGCTTCCATTCTCTCAACACCGCTTCCTTTATCTGGCAGTTGTAGCTGGCCCGTCAATTCATGTTTCATCTATCTTTTTGTTTGCCATTTCTGTCTGTCGTTCTCTGTCTCTCTCTCTCATTCTCTTCGCTTGAGTAGCAGTAGGAGTAGCGGCAGCTCTCCTCCGGCTTGGCCCCTTCGGAGGCGCCGGTCCTTTCTTTGCTGGCCAGCGGCCTCCTTCCTGCTTTCTCTTTCCTCTCTCCACCCTCTTCACTCCTCTTTTTCCACTCTTTCCCGCCCCTTCTTCTCCTCTCGCCTCATTGGCTGCATCGAATCGTCTCTGCATGAAATTGACACTTCTCTCTCTATCACTCCTCTCATCAACCTCATCTCATGCCTCGCGAGCCATTTTCTCGTTCTGAATCTCTCAACTTGTCTAGACGTTCCAACCGGCTTATCAGGCAGGGACTATACTGCTTTCACGCTCGGATGATCTTGTTTTTGCTGCCGTTTAAGCATTTCTTGTCAGAAGCCATAAATAATTTTGTGTGATGCTTTGAGAGGAAGTCCTGCAATTTCATACATGTAAGTCAGATATGTAAGTGCCAGCATAGCTCGACTGCGCAGGTACATTTTCCGCTGTCTCAGTTCTCTTTTGAAGTGTTTATGACATCCTGATAGAGATGAGGTTCATGGTGACAGGACGCGCACAGTGAGATTGAATGAAGAGAGAGAGAGGGATGTTGAGAAAGAGAGAAACATCTGATATCTTCCCTCTTCCTCGACACCCATCCTCACTAGTTTATCGAGGCCACTCTCTGCAGGATCTGCGATCATGATGAGAGCAAAAAATGCCCAAAGGGCGTCACCCAAAAGTGCAGTTGTGAAGCCTTCCAGATACATACATATTTCTTTCCGCCTCGGGGACATGGAGATTTACCTCTCCCTCTCCTCTTTTTGTGCCTTTCCTCGTCACTCACTCTCACTCCCTGCGGCACATATGCTTGCTTGCTTGCTTGCTCATGTTGTCCCTTCCATGTCTTGCAGTAATCCTCTTTCACGAGTAGCCGCTGTTATATCCAGCAATCGGCATGAAAAAGAGAGAGATATTGATGACGTCGAATGAGTGATGAGAGAGACATGAAAAAATGTGTTGTACATGAAGAGAGGAGATGGATCGGTGAGGAGCATCGAGACTGGTTATAAACAAAAATGTGAAGAATGAGAGGGAGAGAAGGAGAATGAAGAAAAAGATTGTAAAAAAAATTTAAGTGATCGAATGATTTTTGCAGAGTTGCTCACGCGAGAAACCATTTTGTGTTGTCGACTTGCATAAGGGATAAGATCCTCTTCCTCTTCTGCTAAGCAATCACAATTCACTTCACCTTTTCTTCTGTCTCCCTCGCAATCGGCCAGTGAAATAAAATTTCCACTGTTGCAGTATTGTATTTGTATATTTGTTTGGCCCCAATAAATATTTGCATTCGTGCTGAAAGTGATGACTAAAGAGGAAAGAGATAGCGTAGAACAGCTAAGGAAATGCATGCTTGTGCCTGTAACCTTCATGCGGTCGGCTTTCGTGGTTTACGACACTTTGATGCGTGGCTCCTCAGTGGCTGGCATCAACTGCATTTTATGATGAGAAGGAAAGAAGGAGGGGAAGAAGGGCGGCAGTCCGCTGATGTTGCTCTTTTTTGATCATCTCCCACCCTCTCTTTCCCAGCTCCTTTCGCTTCCCTCCCTCTTCAACATGCATGCACCCATGGCTCTGCCACCGAGAACTTACCTCTTTTTATTTCACCGAAGTGCGCGTGCCATGTGAAGAAAGGTGTGAGTGTTCTCTCGAGCTCTCGCTCTCTTTTCTCCTTCGGCTTTACTTCAGAGCAATCCCCAACTTGCCATGGAGAGTTTGCACATGTGCATCGCTCGCTTTTTCTCAGATTTTATTCCTTTCTAAGGGCGAAGAAGAGCCCTTAGTGAGATGACTGATGTTGCTGGCAAGGGGTTTGCTTGGCATTACGGCATTGCTCTATCACATCCAAGAAGGGCTCCGGAGCGTGTACACTAGGCACAGGGAGGGGGGATACATGAGGAGGTTCCTCAGGGCACGAACATCTAGTGTTCTTTCGATCTCTTCTGCATGCCTCTGGCCATTCATTGCGTCTCTATGAAGAACAACTGGACATCCAGACAGAACATTACTGGAGCGAATTCAGAGAAGGGAGAATAGAAAGAGAAGGGGCCCTCTTAATCATACGCATTGGAAACCGACATATTCTGTCAATCGCAGTGCTATTTCTGTAACCTGGAGAAGGGAAGCATGAGTCAATGCTGGTCTTATCAGTGAGTGTGGAGGGGGGGGGGGGTGGAATGTGCTTCCGGTCGTCCCAGTCGTGTCCTGCTCTAAGCCTCAATGGCCGGCTGGCTAGCCCCTCTCTGAGCCCCTCTCCTCCGTCTTGTGCATGAATCAGCGCAAGCTTGATTGATGATGCCATTGCTAATTCGTCCTCTTGAGCCTTCCTCTCCGTTCTTACAGCTGCCTAACTTTATTTTGCTGGTGATAGATTAAGCAGTGTATCAAATGTTCATTAATAATTGCTCAACATTTTTTTACTTTCTTCAATTCTCATTCGATTTGCAAGCCTATCAGATGTATGTATGTTATGGAACGAATAGCTGCATGACATCTTCTCCCTTTCGTCATGTTCGAGGGGGTGGCAGGTGCATTGTGTCCAAAAAGAAAAGAAAGGGTAGAAGGATTGAAAGGAGAGATGTGAGCAAGTCTGTGGCATCCCTTACTTCTTGGTGGTCTTCTTGGTCTTCTTGCTCTCTCTGCTTCCCTCTAAGTCTCTTCCTCTGCACCTGCACCGCTCATTTGGATAGCCAAGAAGAGTTGAAGAAGCTCAGCTTCTGCACGGGCAGATTCGTGTTTGAATTCTATACGAGTGAGAGAGAGAGAGAGAGAAAGCGAAGGAGCGAGAGTGGCAAACAGATAGAGCAAGAGGGAAACAGAGGAACGAGAGAGAGAGGGAGAGAGAGAAAGAGAAAGAGGAAGGGTAAAAGAAAGAGCAAAGTAAAAGAAAGAGAGAGAAAGAGAGAGAAAGAGAAAGAGAGTGAAACGAGAGAGTGCAGGTCTTTTATGGCGAATAAAGTGGGCAAAATCGCAGTAAAACGAAGCATGAGCGCTCCTCGAACGTCGAAAGCGTTTGTAGGAGAAGAAGAAGGAGCAAGATATTAGGAGGGGGAGGATGAGAGACTAAGAAGACAAAAGACAGAGAGAGGAAGTGAGAGAGAGTGATAGAGAAATCGGAGAAGGAGAGCGGTGTCAGGCATCTTGACGCCACGACAAGAGACATGACATGCGAGAGGGAGTGAAAGGGGGAGTCCCAGCTTGCCAACGGGCAATTCCCAGGCGATGCAGCGGTTCTCGCGGAGCAACAAGAGATCACCCCTCGTCTCTCCATCTCCTCTCTTCTCGTTCGCTTCTCTACTCTACCCATAATCGCTGTCCAAATATCATGTTGTAAATGGCCAAAAAAGAACTGTCAAAATATGATGAATAGCCCGTCGATTAGTCATGCGTGCTCTTGCTCTGCTCATCAGTCTCAGTTGATGGTGGCGTCCCGCAACATTGAACAGCGCCTGCTCTTCACTAGCTGATCGGTTACAATTCAATTCATTCATGGCAACACTAATCTGCTCACTTTCAACCAAGGACAAATCGGCGCGCATATCCCTCTCTTTTTCATTCTCCCTCTCTCTCTCTCGCTCTCTCTCTCTCTCTCTCCCTCTTTCCACAACTTTATTTCTTTTTCTCACTCAAACTCTCTTTCCTTCCCTACTTCTTTCGCATTTTCTCTAAATCGAGTACCAACCACTTTTCCTTCTGTACAACAAATCTGAAAGACACCTTTTTTGCAGAGCAAGCAAATTGGCAATAGCTAAACTGCCTAACTATCGTCTGTTTTTTGATGTTGACTTCGAATGCCTTGCCTTTTCACCTTTGTTTTCGAATGAATTTCGTAAGTTTACGACTCCATGACTGTACGGTTGAAATGTGACGCCCGCTTGCTGTATACACATTTATGCGTTCGAAAGGCCCGGGGCCATATTGAATAATACAAAAAAGAGAATGCTGAGATGACAGGCAATGCTGCGGAATGTTCGTTTACAGTATCACTTTCATCTGGCCGAACTGTTTTTTGTAAACTATGACATCACATACAAAAAGCCGCGAGAGCCATTGATAAGACACAGTGCCAGAATTCTTCTCTTCTCTCAAGTATTCGCGTAATTATTCTCTGCGCAGCAGAATGATGTTTTCTTTGTATGCTTGACATGGCTGAGGATGTTTGTGCCTCGAAGGTCCTCTCCATCCGATTGCCACTAATCATGGTGTCTCGCACTCTGATTGTGAGTAGCTGTGTTGGCAGCAGCACCGGAGTGCAAAGGAGGTCACCCCTCCCATTATCTCATCTCGCCCGTGGCACACATTGACAGAGGGGCCATTATGTGTGTACTACAAGCGTGTGTCCACTCACTCAGACTGATCAGACGAGGCTCGCGGAGTGTAGATCAGTGACCGCCTTCCCGCCTCCTCTGCCACCATGCGTCGTCTTCTTCTCCTCCTGCCACTTCTCCTTACCGTCTCCTCTGCGCCCGCCAGCTCGACTGGCTCGCCAAAGGGAAAAGTCTATCCCCTCAACGGCACCACCGTCCATGTTAGTAATATTTTCACGCACTTGTAATTTTCTTATTTTAGATACAGTGAGATTATTTTTCTTATTTTAGATACAGTGAGATTATAATATTTTTTTATTTGAGATACAGTATGCCCATTTCAGGCTGCCATCGGAAAGGAATTGACCCTCTCATGCAAGTTTACCGGCATCGAGCGTATGTTTCCTGTTTGATTTCAATACAATTTAAAATAATTTAGGCAGGACATAAAAGATAACAATGAATAAATTTGCAGCAGAGGATGACTACATCTTCTGGAACAAGGGCGATAATGTCCTCTTCGTGGGCGACCACAGCCCCGATGATTACTCCGCAGCCACTCACGAGATCACTGAGTCCGGACCAAACTCTAGGGTGGGAGGAATTATTATAATTTCTTTGCAACACTTTTTATACATCTGGGTTTGCTTGATATTGCCACCATCTGTTAGTAGAGGAATTAAATTGCATTTGTAGCCATCTTGTTAGGAGCAGGCAGCATGCCTCTCTCCTCTTCTGTTCATTCATCATTTAGTAGTTCATCGTTGGCCCTTAGCTTGTTGAAGCAGAAGAACCTCTTTATTCTTTGATGTTTGCGAACAAGAAAAACACTGGAACATGCTCGTACTTTTAATAATGAAATTGCATTATAAAAGCTCAATATTCCATTCGAAATAAGTGTAACCAATTACTTATTTACTTTAGATTTCTAACCTGAAGATCTTTGCACTTCAACCAAACGATGACGCCGTCTTCAAATGCGGATATGAAAATTCAGACGAAAAAGTGTTCAAGAGCATCAAAGTGAACGTTCTTGGTTAGTAGGTTCAAAGATTTTGTAACTTAAATCCTACTACATATCAGTTGTCATCTACGTGCACTTACAGTTCCGCCCAACATCGAAATTTCGCCATCACATAACCCGTACAGAGTTTTGGCTGGAGAGTCGGTGACGTTGAATTGCCGGACTCGTGAGGCTAATCCAGTTCCTACTATCAAATGGAGCAAGGAAGTACTGCTGATCTTAAGCTTCAAAATAATTATACCGTTTTCCCTGATTTTTTTACTGTTTTAATAGGATGAAAACAATGTGCAACCATAATTTCCATAATTATAGGGTGGCAGCCTCCCTTCATCCGCCGCACATGATTTCAACACTCTCCGTCTATCGGCAGTGAAGAAATCCGATTCAGGAGTCTACAATTGCAAAGCGACGAACAAAGTGGGCGAAGCCACTTCAACGATCGAGATGATTGTAGACGGTTCGAGCAAATCCATACTCTCTCCCTATTAACACTCTTTTCTTCACACACCTTTAATTCTCTCCAATTTTCATATATGGATACTAAGAAAACATTTGGTTTGTTTGCATACTTGAGATTGCCGTTTACAGCATGATTAACATCGAAACATTAACGTTAGCATAATAATTAGAAGACGGACGGAGGACTTTAGGAGGCGAGGAAGAGCCGGAAGTTAAGAAGGAAGATTCAACGACTGGCAAAGACGACAAGGTGACCGAACAGCCAAGAGGTATACATTCACTCCCTCTCTCACATGCATGTCATTTGATGTGTTCTGGAGTGACAACTTCCTTCTAGTAATGTGTGAGATGCATGACAATGATGGATTGCAGCTGCGCCTTGGATCAAGACAGAGGCCACCTTCCAGGCGGTCAAGCTCAATACAAATGTCAAGATCGCTTGCAATTACGATGGCTACCCGGAGCCTACGATCTTGTGGAGTTTCAATGGAAATCAGGTTTTTTCCATTCTTTTCGCTCAGTTCGATCATCTTCTCAAATGTAGATAAATGTGGGTGACAACCGCGTCAAGCAATTCGCTCGCCGTCTCGCCAATGTTTCCCAATCGATTCTCGAGGTTAGAATTCAACGACGTCATGGGGGCTTCAGGAGAATGACTTGTTTCTTTGAGGTCTCTGATATTACTGCCGAGTTCTTCGGCGACTACTCATGCAAGGCTTCGAATCAGTACGGCAGTGAGACTGCGGCTATTCACGTCAGCGGTCAGATATTTTCAAATACAATCAATGTACATATGTATGTACGTACATACAAATGTCACAAATGCACAATTGTTCTCGTGGTAAAAAGTTAAAAAAAAATATACGCTAAGAAAATAATTATTCTCACAATTCATGCATGATTCTAATTTCAGGTCAACCTGGAGCACTAAAACTTAAAGTCGACAAGACGACCGTTTCATGGTCTGTGATCTCTGCATACGACATTACGAAGTACCGCGTTTACTACCGCCTCCCTGACACTGATGGATGGGACGAGAAAGTCGACATTGACGCGAAGAGTTCGTATCCTTCTACGACTTGAATTTGATTTGTAAGAACAAGCTATTCACTTTAATCATAAGATTACGTTGTAGGCGGTGACAAACAGAGCGAGACAGAGTGGAGAGGTTCGCTGGACCTGGCCACTCGACTGCCGGCCGGCCGATATGAAGTGCAGGTGCAGGCCAGCAACGAGCAACTTGGCTGGGGCACCAGCTGGGCCGACAGCTACATGGTCGTGGACATGTCGGGCGAGGCTTCTGACGATGCCACCCAGTGTATGTCTGCTCCTTGCTTTTTATATGTACATTTACTTTTTATAGTCATTACAAGAAAAAACATTCACTATGATTGCAGCAGCATCTGGCTCGGATAACGGATCGTCCACGGTAGTAACCGCGACGAGTACCCTCACTACTCTCCTTATCTTCCTTTTCATTCAAGCATAGATCATTCTTTTCTACAATACTAATTGACACTTACTTCTTGCCAGCCATGATCTTGCCGTCTCCTCTGCCTGAACTCGCCATGTTTAATCAAAGAAGATATCAGATATTGTCGATCCTTTCTCTCTGTCTTCCTCGACCAGTGTCGCCTCTTTCACAGACACTCAGGTACCATAGCAATCCTCTACCCCTCCCCTGTTTCTCCCTTTCATGCGCTCTTTCTCTCTTCACTTTCCTTACCGTAATGATGAGAATGGCATTCATTCCACGTTGGACTGGGCAATGTCTTCTCGGAGTTCCATTCACCCACGGTTTCTGCCAAATCTAACTTGCTCATCGCTCTGTGACTCTAGGTATGCCTCGTTGTGCTTCTAGAACATTTCCTCTCCATCCTCTACTAATTTACTCCCGTCTTTTAACTGATCTGATATTCTACTCTCTTTGTATATCACTGTCGTTTCACTTCATCTTTGTCCCTCTGCATTCCATGCAAGCCCGTTTCACTTGATGCTCTCTTCGCTTCCTCTCACTATCTCTCTCTCGCTCTCTCTCTCTTTGTTCTCTTCTCTCTCGCTTTCATCTCTTGTAAACTGCCTCTCTCCGGTGCAGTCCATGCTCTCCTTGCATGTGCATCCTCTTCGATTATCTTTATTGTTTCTGTTTGTTTCCTTTAAACTGCGAGAGTTCACTCTCTTTCAAAGCAGTCAGTCTTTGCCGTTTATGTCATTCGATCATCCGGTAATGGGAGTTGTTATCTCCGTAATTGTTATATCTTCAAATAATTGTTAAAAAAGACTGATAATCTTTAATTCACTACACGTTCCATTCTTTTACTATTCCTAAATCATTCCCATGTGTGAAGTATATTCGTGCTATTGTTATATAGTAAAAAGCATCTCACTACTTAGTCATTTTTAGATTGATGTGCAACACATGTGGGTGTTTCATTCTTACTCAAAAAAACATTTCGAATTATTCACGATGGTCTAATAAACATCTAATCCTTGCCCTAATTCAACAAGAAAAAGCCAAGAATAATTTTATATTTTTGCCGGTGAACGATCCAAGGCAAAATCTGATGAACTGCTCTGATCTTGCTTTTTTTTAAAAGTAGATATGCTAAACAATATGATGACATCCAAAACTTTAAGCTACCTGTTAGTCATAACAACATAAAATTCAGCACCTTTCGTAACGTGAAATGGTAGGCGCAGAATTATTGAACCTAAGAGCGAATGCATGAAATTCCAGAGTAGTAACACGCAGAGAAAAACCAGGTCAACGAAGAAAAAAGAAAACATTAGCTGTATTTGACAAGAGGCAGCATAGGAGTCTGATTCGCACTTCTTTTTCGTGAAATATGACAACTGGGCAGTGAGATCGTTTCGCATAATCATGGTTGAAAACATTATTGATTGACAATTGTCATATCTTTGATGATAAGTGATGCTAATGCTCACATCCATAATACTAAACCCGATTTCAGTAGACTTCTAGCGATATTGCTAGCGGTCGTTATGATCAGTCACACGGCAATAACAATGTCTGCCATCGAATTGGGGGAAGAAGGTAGGTCAAGAAGTCATTCGTTCTAGCAATGGAGGCAATACTTGCAAGGAGATATGGCATGAGAGGAAGGCTACATGGCAGAGGATCGAGTGATGGTGTAGATGGAGCCATCGCCCCTCTGCTCGAGGCGGTTGCCGTTGCCAGAAACGGCAGCCTCGTAGCTCGGAGGCAGTACTGTCGATGATGTCCCCGGCCGCTCCGGAGCAACCCTCAATTCAGGTCAGTCGTTGGCAAAGAAGAAATCGGATAGCTGAGAAGAAACAATTCAAAACATTGTATTATTGCTATAGATTTATGTAAGGAACAGACACCAATTATGAGACCTCAAGACTTGCGTGTACACAGTTTTAATATAGTTTTGAAGTGTAGTTTCTTTCTGATAACAAGGCTAAAAAAGAGAAGAAGTAATAGACACCAATTATGAGACCTCAAGACTTGCGTGTACACAGTTTTAATATAGTTTTGAAGTGTAGTTTCTTTCTGATAACAAGGCTAAAAAAGAGAAGAAGTAATAGGTATCGTGCATTGGTAGGAAAGGTGAGGTTTGAGAAAAAAAGTAAAATGCTCGTAAGTGGTGTTCATGCGGAAAAAGGTGACCTCAAAATCCTCGCCTGCTCGCCGCCTTTGACATAGGCAGGTGGATTGGCTGATCTGAAGCGTCGGTTAAGGGGAAAGATGCTTAAAGGTTTTATTGTTGGAAGTGTTGGGGTGGACAGTGCGAGATATGAACAAGAAGTTGTTAGCAGTGTCAGATAAAAAGCAGTTAGACAAATAAGCAAGAAAAATTTTTTATTTTACAGATTTTGCTACCTACTGAATCGATTGTTGAAAAGATAGAAAGACCTGGTAGGATTGGATGCCTCGGTCCCTGGCAACCCATCCATGCGAAGAGCATCTTCGTAGCTTGGCAGCGCTGCGTGAACCTGCTGCAAACACATTCACTCACTCTGCTTTTCTCCGTTATTTTCTGCATATCCCACATGACAACAAACAATTTGCGTGTACTACGGATCAACAATTCAGTTTGCTCTTCAGAGCATGGAATAGCTAGTGTGTTTGCATGTGGGAATTGGAGTGATTCAGAAAGAAGCGAGAAAGAGTGGAACAGAGAGAGAGAGAGAAAGGGAGATAGAGAAAAGAGAGGGAGAGTAAGAGAGAGAGAAAGAGAGAGAGAGTAAAAGAGAGGCAGAGAAAGAGATAAAGAGAAAGAGAGAGAGAGAGAGAGCCTGAGGGGGAGGAGGAGGTCAAGAGGGAGCGGCAACCGGCTGCATCAGCCCGTGTGCTTGTCTCTCTTACAGTGAATGGCAAGCAAAGAAGAGAAAGAGTCGCGTGGAGTGTTTGCCGTGCCACGCAAGAAGCCACGCCGCCCGCCGCGTCAACACAACATCGCCCGTTTATTTCCAGCTATTTCTATGTACTTCTTCTTTCAGCCGAACCCTCTTTTTTGCCGTTTCTCGCCCCGTGTTATCTCCAGTGTCACATAACATACTGCATCATTCTTCAACCTCAGTCAAGACAAGTAGCAAAGTCAAATAAACGCCTGAAGGAAGCATTTGAAATGCCGAGAGAGAGGGAGAAAGAAACCTGGGCAACTTGTGGATTTCCGATGACGGAGAGCGAGACAGAAGAGGAGAGGACGGCGTCGGCAGTCCGCGCTCCCTCGCTCACTGCTCGCGAGATTGCCGCCGCTATTAGAGTCTGGAGGAAAAAATAGGAATTAGCATTAGTGTAAGGAGAAGGCACAAGATGGGAACACAAAGAGGCAACGGAAGGATATGAAGCAAGCGGAAAGAAGAAGAAAGAAGAGGGACTCGCCTGTGTACGCCGCTGTTGTTTTAAGACGGCCATCCGGCGGGCAGTTCGGTGCACGGCGAGGCAGAAGGCAATCCAGATCAGAGCGGCGAGCAGGAGAAGCAGTCCGACCAGCACTGCCAGGGCCATCGAAGGCATCTCCTCGTCCGGACCGCTCCCGCTTTCTGACTCGTTCTCCTCAACCGAAGCAAGTTAAATGCGACTAAAACGGCAGACAACTCCAGGTGGCTCAAATAAAAGATTCGAATTTATTCTTCTATTCAATAGCAACATGTGAAATCACGAACACTGCCACGATCTCAGAAAATTTTACATGTTAGTTGTTGGAGTAAACATGTTGACATTAACTGACGTTAGAAGGTGGCGCCTTGTTCAGCATGTGACCCAGCAGTTCTTACACCTTCAAGAGCAATGACTCCCTCCAAATCTCAAGAGCAAGGAGAGTATTTGCATAATCCAACGAACGAAGGCACAGAATGCGCGTAAATGGACGGCTGCGTAATGAGCTTAATTCCAGTGAAATCCGAAGTGTGGGAGATGCGAGTGGATGATGCAGAGGCATCTGCAGGGAATGGCTGTGCGGTGTAATCGGCCTTGTTAGCAGGGCCATTCAAGGGCTTCCACTCTTTTGTACTCTCTCTACCACTTACACCATCTCAAAGAAGATACCACCAAAGCATAAGAAGCGACGGCTATTATGCTTCGGTTAGAAAGTGAGCTTTGGTTTGAGAAGATGTGAACTACTAGGTTAACCTTTCGCTTTATGGAGTAAAAAAAGGATAAAAATTAGGAAGCAGTAAAAGCAAATAAATCATACAGGAATTGCAAAGACAAAGAACATCAAAATATATTTTATTATTTCGTCAAAGATTTTCGTCTTCAGTTCAATTGTGTCTGCGGCAGCAAGAAGTACATAAAGTAATGCAGAACACCATCGATGCAATTCATTTCATAATCTTGGCTGCAATTTTATAAATTTAGTATTCTAAACATATAGTTTTATTAACGAGTATCTCAAAAATGAATAGAAAAATGTCAGACAAAATATAGTTTTGTTATTATCGTTTGCATTCAGAAAACGCGATAAATCAATCAAAAGCGATAACGCAGCATTGAAATGAGAAGAGCGGTGCTCGGGAGGATGACAAGAAGAGATGAGTTAAGCTACTCAGCCAGGACTATGGGATTGAGCAAGCGGCGGAAAAGGAGAAGGGCAGAACGGCTTGAAAGGTGAGGAGGAATTAGATGGAAAGTTGTGGGTGAGGAAAAACAGACATTGAAACAAAGACGAATTAATGGAAAGAAAGGAGAGAAAAGCAATAATGAGAGGGGCGGCAGGGGCGGCATCCCTTCTTGCTTCTTCTCTCTTGTGATTCCCGGAGGGCGAAGGGCATGCGACGTGAGTCTCTCTGCACACAGAATACCTTCTCACTCGACTAGTTCATGTCACTCTCTCTCTCTCCATCATATCTCTCTTTCCCTCTCTCCCTCCGTCTCTCTCCATCATACAAATCTCTCTTTCTTTCTCTCCGTCTCTCTATCTCTGTCTCTTTCTTGCATTACCCGATCGTCTCTCTTTACATATCACTCTGTCTCCTTTTTTCATAGCTAAATCTTTCTTTTTCTCCTCTACTTTTCATACCATACAAAATCTCTCATTTCTCACAATCGTTCTCGCACGCAGCCACTGCTGTATTGCAACTCAGAGAACAAAAGTGGAAGCTACCCTGTCAAGATATTTTCGCAAGGGTAGAGTGACTAGTGGAAAAGGAATGAGGCAGGATGGTCTCAGGCTGAATGCACGACTGTCATCAAATCTTCATTAGGCAGATGTTGGCCAGCCCACCGAGGACAGATGCGTGAGAGACGGGCAGAGATGAAGACAAAGAGGGTGAAGAGGCAGAAGTAGCAGAGGGATAAGAAGGATCGGAGAGAAGATAGTAAATATGCAGATGCTACACTTGCCTAAATATTGTTGTTAGACCGTGGAGGACAGCACAACAATGCGGGCTGCCAGAGAAGAGTCAAGAGCAAAAGAAGAGAAGAAGGGGTATGATTTGTCACTTACCATCACATTGGTCAGTACATTGCTAATAATTTCGAACTGACTTCGGCTATGAAGTGGGACAAAGAGCTTAAAGACCTCAATGCTTCGGTGATACAACCACTTTAGTATGACGATTGATGAAAGAGGACTCCGAAATGTCTTCGTAAAAAGACATCGCAACCCCCTTTCTTCCCTCCTCCCTATTAAATGGCTGTACACATGTATGCACATGCATACATATACTATGAGAGGCGCTTCCTTCTCCGCACAAGGAGAGCCATGATTCCATCTTCCTTTCTTTTCAGAGTGAAAGAGCGGAAGAAAGCGAAATGCGAAACGGCGATGATGCACACGATGAATGCGATCCATTGCAAATCTGGGAATCGAAACACTTTCTCCACCCTGCTTTGATTAGAAGGAGTTAAATGGAAAGGCATGCGACGAGTGTCTCCATCAATGGTTGCATACATTTCCGCTAGGTTGTATGTATGTACGTATACATACATAGATATGTACAAAAGATGATTAAAATTTTTGAATGGAACCGCTGCAATTGCTGACAACAGGGGCCTTTCGAGCGACAGCGGCCAGAGCATTTCGAACAATGGGCATCAGAGGTGGATAAGCTGACCACTATTTTGTAGCGCGGTGGCCTTGATTTTGGGAACAGAGCCAGTGCCACAGGCTTTGTGCCGGATATTGAGCACACCTGGCTTGTTGAGAGCAGACAGAAGGAAATCAAGCCCCGAAAAAAATGCCAGCGAAACGGCCTCAGGCAATTGCCTCAGTAAACGGGCGGCGTTGATCGAGCATAGTTCTTTTCTAATTTATTTGCGAGCGCTACTCTCGCGGAGCTGTCGTAGCTGACTGTTGTTTCTCTTGCAAATGAGCCATCCGTCGGCAACTCCGCCCCGACTCCTCTCTCTCCGCATTGCCCTCTCTTTTATGGCAGTAAGATAGAAGGAACATAGAGAAAGAAAAAGAGAGAGAGAGAGAGAAAGAGAGAGAAAGAGAGATGAAAGAGAGGAAAGAACAGAGTGGCTTGGTTGAGGAAACGAGCGAAGACTTTGAGCCGACCAGGAAGAGGAATAGTGATGCGGCATGGACAGATAGTAGGGCAGCAGTTGGAAGGGCGAAGGGAGAGGGTGACGGGGCTCAAGGCGATTTGCGAGGGAAGGCCAAGGCAACTATTCATATTTACTAGTTTGATCTTACCGAGAATAATCTTTGTTTAGTACTTCAAACACTTTTAGCTCATCTAAAATAGAGATAAGAGGGCCGAATCAAAAAAATTTTAAAATAATATTCGATCAAAATTCTCACTCCAACAGCATCGACGGTGCCTTGAACTTGAAGGAGCATGGGAATTCTCGGAAATGATAAGAATAAGTGTTAAGGTTCAAAAAATAATTCGCCAGGTGCGATAGTAATGCGGTAGAAATATGTAGGTGGAGGAGATGAGATTGAGGAGAGAGCGAGAGATCGGAAGAGAAATGAGAGATGGCGAGAGTGAATTAGAGGGTGTTAGCAGCGAGAAAGTGCTTGATGATTGTCGGCGATTCCATGAGGCGGCAGTGGCAGGCACCGAGGGAAGGCCGAGGTGGCCTGCCCTCCAAGCTGCATTCCTCATTCAAAACGGACTAATGAGAAGAGCCTCGGGGTAGAGGAGGATGAGATAGGTGCGGGGAGAGGGCTCAGGGATAGTTGAGAGAGTATAGGAGAAGTGGAGAGCACATGACAAGTGAAGGCTCTAGACAATGTGACAAATGTGGGCGAGTGTCGCAGGTTGTCTCTCTGGCAGATGGTTTGTGAGAATCTCTACGGGACAAATACAGTTCTGCTTCGCAGGGTGGGCGTAGAACGATGAACAGCACAGGATAATCAATCCGCTTCAACGAAGCGGCCAGGATTAAACTGGCATGTGTCCTCGTTTCATTTTAAAAAGAACAAACAATGTACAATACGCACCAGGGTTTATTGGAATAAAAATTCACACACCGGAATTCTGAAGGACTCCCTTCATAACGGAATTCAGAATTAGTGATTCAAAATGCCATTTTCAAAGCGGAATTTGAAAGGTAAGTGTCGGAATTAGGAGTTTAAAGTTTCAACAAGTAACATAGGATTGGAATTTAGCAATTGAGCAAAGTGTTCTTGAAGTCGTAGATGACAAGGTTATGCTGAGTAAAGAGGAGATTTTTAACATTTTAAACAAACAGTTTCATACACAGTTTTGATACGATATCATCTTTGAGCTGCAAATTATTTTAAGAACAAAATACCCGAAAACATATCCTCCAAAACGGAATATCCCTAATACCTACCTTTAAAAAACTCAAATATTGTGTATGTCGTTTATAAGCTTCGGGGCCCCAAGTAAATTCGGATTTCTGATCAGACGGTTCCAGTTTCCTTTATGAATACCTCCTTGGTCCCCTGAATTTCGATCTGCAATCGTTGTTGGGTAGATCACGGAAAGATGAAGTGTTAATTAGCAACGAACAGTAGTGGCAGCTGGACGGGCGAACAATGGAGATAGAAGCGAGCGTTTGACTGCCTCCTTTCCATCCGAGAACCCTATAAGAATATAATGAATTTTTTTATTATTTAGCTTTGATAAATAAAAAAATTAATTCTGAAAAGCGAATAAATGAGGGAAAAAGGTGATACCAATGAGGCTCAAAATGATCTGTGCGAGCAATCCGACGACTAGACAGACTACGACTCCGACCACGCTGTAGTACTGGTATGAAATGCGGAAGATCTGCTCCCAAGTGCTTCCGCTGCGAAAGCACATTTTTAATTAATGAAAATTTATTGTTAGTTATAACATCGAAAACAAACCTAATGTCCGTAACAGCATTACGTAATGACTCGTCTGCGAGAGAATAGCTGAAATCGGAGACATTGGAACATTGGGTGTTGACGGGAAGAGCAATTGCGCCGATCTGCAACCGTTTTAATAGTATATACATTCCACTTGATTGTGAGGCATGAAGAATGACATGTGATTCTAGAACCTTTCTAGAGAACGCCCCAATGGCGATATAAAATGAGGAGAACGTTGCTGCAAGAATGGCGACGAAGGCTGCTCTGCCACGGATGAAAGGGAAGAAGAAGCCAAGGATGAATCCGCCCAGAACAGGTCCTCCCACCACTCCGAAGATGGAAAATGCTAGCTTAAAATAACATCAAATCACCTTGTGAATAGAATACAACAGCAAATGTCTGCTTCATACATGAGAAAGAAGAAGAAAGAGTCCATTGCCAGCTATCATTGGGGTGTTCAATTCAAGACAAATTGAAGATTCTTTCTTCCTGGCACCGAGGCTAACTACTCTCTTACGATGACAAATATTACATCTTGAACTTTCCTTCCCACCCTCATACAACTTCTTATAGTTTCCTCAAGAAAATATCGACTTCTTTTACTACTATTAATTTTTTCCCACGATTAAGCTGAATTCAAAACATATCCCAGACAGACCTGCAGAACAAGAGAATCCAATTTCGCACAGAGAAGTGCCAATCCAACGGCCACGAGAGCGAAAACAATGGCTGAAAAAGAACTCTGTTTAACATGTTATCCCCTGATTCATGTATTTCTAACGGAGGATTCGGATTGCCTTCGAGGCAATATGATCAGGTAGTCTGGTTCCAGTAGCTAATTGAAACACGGGCCGGACAACATCTTCGAGAATCACTGCATTTCCGGAACTGAATGTGGCCGAGAGCGTGCTACAAACACTCGTTCATTTTTTCTTATCATTTTTACAATTTACAAGAAAACCTAATTCCAGCATTGTAAACGGCGACAGCGAAAAGGCCAGTGAGGCCAGGGTAGACGGAAAGCTTATCAAGGACGAAATACGGTAGTAGCTGAAATCAGATTTATGACCGCTGATTAAATCAAGTATTCTGTTTACCTCATTCCTCGTGGCAATCTTTGGAGTACAGTCATAGTACACGCTGAAGATAAGAAAGCCAGTTGAAACATAGACAACCATAATGAGGATGTTGCATGGGATGTTAGTCAAGACGACTCTGAAGACAGCGTGTTCTTATGAGTGAGTTGCCTAGCCTAGACTTCTTAATAAACCTCTGCGCCTGCTTGAGAGTTCTCATGCTGAGATACTTCTGGAGACTCATTTGGTTGGCTGCGAAGAGGCTGAGGATGGTGCCCGTGCCACCCAAAAGGAGCGAGGGAATGCTGTGGCGGAGAAGAGGGTCTACACGCGTTCTGAAATGGGATGCTTCCACCTGGTCATCGTAGGGCCACTTCACTCTTCACCAATACACTATTGTTGCATGATTCCTCACTCGTCGAGACGGAGGCGTCCGCCGACTTGGATTCGTTCAATGACCGTGGAGAGTTGCGTGTCACGGAGGCTGAGCCCGGCGATGAGCGCCATGCACACGAAGATCAGCACCATCTGCACGGCCGACGTGTGGATGCCTGATCGAGCTCCTCCCTGCGCTCTTCATCTTACAACGCTGCTCCCTCACGACCCTATCGCTCATTGTCCCCAGAATTATAAATTGTTAAGCCTTCCTAGTCTCATGATCTATGTATGTATGAATAGACACGACTTTATTCTTTGTTCGCATATGAATAGGGCCTTCCCAGCAGCCATAAATAGCAAATGCGGACTTTACACTGATTTCAATGTGTTGATGAGAATTCAGTATGTATGCATGTATGTCTGAAGAAGAAAGCGATAAAAAAAGAATGTCAGCTTATTCGCTGAAAAAACGGAAGGAGAAGTAACCACGCAGATGTAGAGAGCAGATATGGCGGCAGTCATAACAATGGAGAGAGGGATCGGCAACTCGAGCAGAGCACCGATCGCCACTGAAGGGGCATACAGGGCAACCGCGTTGTACAGGATGATCTACAAGCTGTCTTTCTCTAGCTGAACAGACAAATCGTCATCCTCCACCTCAAGAACGAAGAGAAACGCAGTGATGGCACGGCAACCTCTATTGAATCGGAGTTCGAAGTACTGTAGAATATAAGATATGCATATCAATTACATGGTTTTGGAAAATAAAATTGGGACCTCGTAGATACTTGTCAACTTCAGGCCATAGTGGACTGGCAGGAAGACATATGCAACGAGTGGAAAGGAGATAAAGTACATCGGAATGTACCAGAGAATCATGGCACCATTGTAGAACACCTGATAAGATTATACGAAAGAGGGTTCATACGCACTCTCGTTCAAATCTCGCCTCTCCGGGAAAGCCGAGAAGAGAGATCGAAGAGATGAAACCGGAGCAGACGCTCAGAGCCACTGAGAGAACGGAAGCACTGCAAGTGACAAATCAATGGGATCGAACACAAATACAGGCGGCGAAGCAAAGACCACCGACTCCGATCCAACTATGAATTCCTTGACGGAGTCGCTCTTTGCAGCTGAACGGGACTTCCAGATGCCATAGACAGAGACCGCCACCATCATTAGCACTAACACGGCTATATCCAGCAGTTGCATGGCAAGGCACTTTGAACTGCAAATAAAATAAACCATCGGGAAATCATCATGACAAGAAGAGATTTGCATATTATAGAATGGAAGGGACGCTAATAATATATGTGCATATTTAGAAGAAAACTCGGCAGAAAGAACCAGCAGTTCGTCAAGCACAGAGGAGTTGGAGATAAAAAGAAGTTTTTTTTTTACAATCAAAACGAAGGGGCGGGACTTGCGAGAGAAAGTACGTCAGTTAATATATGATTCATTTAAATTCAAAAATACGGAAGTACATTCTAGTAACCATGGAAACAATTAGTAGACATCGGCATACAGTTTCTTTCAATAAGGTCACAGAGATCCAAGAGACCAATGAACATTTTCGTTCGTTACGCGCAAAGATCTCATGTTTAACAAAGTGCAAGTGGACGGAACTTGACGATATACTTTAGTATAGGCGAGAAAGAAGAAATACTGGGAAAGTGTATCGCTAGAAAAAAGAATTCTGCGAAAAAGAGACTGCCATTGAATGAGCGGGAAAGTGAACGTCGGCAAGCTTTTCAGTATGGCTGTCAGTGACAAGTAATGTTTTTCTGGACATGACAAAGTAGAGTTAGGCTAACTGATGGTGAGGGGGAAAGTCATATGTAAACATCAAGAACTCCCAGCCAACAGGAGACCCTTTTGAATTGTAAAGTGCATCTACATAACAAGGTTGAAGCGCCACTGTGAATGTGAGAGGGGGGGAGGGGGTGCTGAAGTACAAACAGTCAATGAAGCCATAGTAAAGCGAAGGAAGGACAATCAAATAGAAAGAGGGTGGTTGTGGAAAAGACGCCGCAAGAGAAGTGTGGAAGTGGAATGGTGATAGAGAGGGAGGGGGGGGGGATATGTTGCAGCAGCTGCGACCAAAGTGAAGCCAAGTAACAGCACGACTCAATCTATCCACCGCTCTTTCTCGTTCACTCGGCCGCTCATTCCCTTGTTATCTTCCCTTGCATTTTTCTCACATTCATTCACTCAATTTTATGTCCTCTTATATTTCATACACCAATCTCCAACGTTCTTACTATTCTCTCACTCTCTCTGTGGCATAGGCCATCGTTTTTCTTCCTGCAGACATTTCTGTTTAGCCCTGTCCCAGTGACTGGGTGCTCTCTCTCGCATCGATCTTCCTCTGCCTCCTCCTTATCCTAAGGGGAAAAGCATGACGCGAGAGAGAGAGAGAAACGGCGGCAGAGTCTAAGCACAGTCATCAGTTGTGCCCGTAAGGATTTCAACTAATCTCCATGCAGCTAGAACTTCCCGCTTATACTGTGGCTTCTTCTGTTCGCTTGACCTATCTTCAGATATGTATTAATTATAGCCACACACATACAAATGTACATAATTGTGCGTCTCCACATTTTCGCAGCTAATTCTGCAGCAAGTAACTAATTTTTCCCTCAGAAATGCGTACTGCTTCGTTCCATGTTGATTTACATTTGCCGATGTGATGAAGTGAGAGGCGGAATGAGTCCCCGAATGCTGTTTGACTAGCCACTCGTCAGCCCCTTTTCATTTCAACAACTCCATTGCTTCCGAGTAAAGTATCCGGTGAGGCTTTGTAACCTCAACCGAGAACTACTCAGCTCCCTCATAATAGAACTTTTGTGCGAAGCTACTGAAAAGATCAAACGCTGAGTTAAACTCGAAGGTGCCTTAGAGAATAATTAAACAAAGTGTGTAAGCCATCTGAAAATGCACGAATAGCGACAGCGATTAGCCGGCATCTTCTTCCCATGAAAATCTTTGTTAATTCTTTTACACAACTTCCTTGCCATCCTCTCTCTCTCTCTCTTTCTATGTACCTCTCTCTCACTCTCTCTTGCTCTTTTTTTGCTCTCTCTCCTGTCTTCGCACTCTTTTTTCCCTCTCTCTCTTCTCTGCTTCTCTCGCCTCTTCCCAGATTCGTCCCCCATCTTCCCTGCCTACGCAGCAGCATCACGCTCTTCTCCGCTTTCATTCTCATCTCCCGCCGCCATGCACTTTGCTTTGTCTTATGTCCTTTCAACGGTCCTCTTCCACCAGGCAGAATGCCCGGAATACTACAACTCCCTTTTTCACGACGTGTCTTTCTATTTTGCTCTATCTCTTATCCCATTCCTTTGCCATCGCCTGTCCTTACATTCCTTTCATCACTGTCTTCAATCTGTCTCTCACTTTCACTCTCTCTCTATCTCTCTCTCTCTATCTCTCTCTCTCGTTCTCTTCCTCACTCTTTCTTTTTCTCTCTTACTCTCTCTCTCTCTCATTCTCGTCCTGCACTGTGGAGTGTTCACTTAAGCAGCCTGCTGCTCGCTGCGGCCAGAGCGGTCCTCTTCCTCTCGCTCTCTCACTCCTCTTAGTATGTCCTTTTCATTCCTACCTTGTGTCCCTCGACATTGCCTGGTCTTTACTCTCGTACTCTCTTCCTCTTTCGACATTACTTCTTCACAACCATTCGCACCACTATGGACAGTTCCTTCATCATAACCTAACTTACACATTCGGGATATGTCGCATAGTTAAAAGCATTTTTTCCCATGTATTGTCCCGCCGTCTCGTAATCCGCATACTTTTTCACGTAACGCGAACTCTAACAGTTCACGACCTGTTTCTCTCTTCTCTTCCATTGCATTCTTTTGCTTTACGGTCATTAATCTCTTTTATTGACCGCGACCGTTCAATTGAAATGGGGGAAAAGGAAACAGGGATTGGAAGAGACAACGGACGATTGGCTTCCTTTTTTTTGCATTGAGACGCATTGATGCCAGTCTTTCCACATTCTCTGATAACACCACAACAATGCTCGCGCCGTTTTCATTCTTTCTCTCCCGTTTCTTCTCCCCACCATTTCACACTTTCTTGCACATTGAGAGACCATAGTAATATAGTAATCTGTAAGGGCTGCCAGAAGATGGGAGGCGGTTGCTTATTGCAATGGAGACGGCTACCCACCACTCTTACCCTCTCATCCCCCGTCTATTCGTTTCCGCTGTTATGACTAAGAGAGATTGAGACAGAGAGAGATCGAAAGGAATCCTCTTGCAGTCTCTTCTGACCGGACTATGACAGCATCAGAGGCGGCCGAACCACTTCGAGGCAATGACCCCTCAAAAGGAGAGGAGGGCGAGGGAGATGGCAAGGTTTGCTTTCATCTCTACCAATACAATTCTCACTTTTTATGTGTAGAATACATTTTTAGCAGTAATATTCAATTCTACTATGGGATTGGTTCATACATACATCACGAGTTCTTGACACCAGCTTAATTCCCTCTCTTTCTCACCTCACTCCAAATATTGCTCCGTCTCTGAGTACATGAACCTCTGTCTCTGCTGACCTCCTGCTCTCTCTATCTTCCTAACTTCCGGGCTGCTCTCCAGATTTCCAGTATTCTTGCGCATAACCTAATTATTGGTCTGTGACTGGCAACCTTGAGCCCCCTCGGAGAGAGCCCTTTCATCCGCATTCGTCACATGCAACTGAACGAGACTTACACTGACAGGGGAAGGCAGTATTAATAGATGAAGACAGCCTACACTGTATATGATCTTGATTTGTGCTATTTTCAGGGTCTTGCCAAGTCAATGACTCTGTTCAATGGCGTTTCTATGATCGTCGGCTGTATTATCGGATCGGGTATTTTCGTCTCTCCAACCGGCGTCCAAGAAAGTACCTGAATAACATTTAATTCTATTAAACAAAACAAGAATTCTGAGTTAAAATTTATACATATACTCTTCATATAATATATTTACTTGAATAATATATTGGTAATTAAAGTAATGAGAGAATTTCTGCTCGTTGGCCTGTCGCTGTGATGGCATAAAAGCCTACGTGTACTCAGTGCAAATAGTCGCTCTCGGCTAATCTGTGTGCCGACTTCTCCATTAGGAAGAATTTAGTGTTCTTCCAAGTGGAAGTAGGACTGCTAAGTAATCTAGCAAGACATCTCCTTGCAGAGGCTGGCTCTGTCGGCTTGTCTCTCATTGTCTGGGTCTCTTGCGGCATCTTCGCGGCCATCGGAGCGTACTGCTATGCAGAACTCGGCACGCTTGTACGCAAGTCTGGAGGTGACTATGCTTACATCATGGAGGCATTCGGACCCTTCCTTGCCTACATTCGACTATGGATTGAGGCCATGGTCGTTCGGTTAGCTTAACTTGCACCTTTTTAATAAGCGCTTTCAATTGGCTTAGCTCAGTGGTGAAAATAGTACAGATATGGGATAAATGAGAGAGAGAGAGAGACAAGAAACTATGATTAAAACTGGTTAATGTCCATCAAGAGGTGTAGAATCGAAGCGTACTTGAGCTGGTTGATACGCCTTTGGGCAAGATAAAAAATACATTCGAACCCAATAGGGTTCACGGCTAGTCCCCATGGCCGGGTCCGGCCTGGCTATACAAGTGTCAAGAATTTTTTTTTATATATGTACCTTCCCTTGCACAAGGGAATTAAAGGTTTCCTCATGAGTACAATTTTTTTTGAAATCTCGGTGGAATTGAACTCTGAGAAGGACACAATGGCAACACTGAAGTATGTAGCTACTGTTCAGATCTGAATGAATGTCCCCGGTCAAACCAACTATTTCACAGCCTCTGAAAATATGACACAGGAGCCTCTTCAGCGTTCTCAAATGTCATGAAGAGATTGAAAAGAAGCACTTGTACCTGAAATGTTATTTGAGAGGGAGAGCGTTTTTTCCAAGCCGCTTTCACTGTTTGTGACTGTTGAGAACGAGTGACGACAGTGTTCTTATCCACGTTTTTTTTCTGCCGTAGAGGTCATATAAGGGTTTTCTTCAAGAATAGAAATTTTTTGTGGAATGAAAATATTGCCTCAGACCATGCACGGCTGCCATCGTGGCCATCACGTTTGCGATCTACATGATGCGTCCCTTCTATCCCGACTGTGACCCGCCCGGAGGAATGGTTCAGCTACTCGCTGCTCTTCTACTCTGTCAGCCATTTACTATGTTTAAAAGCATTCCGAGCGTTGACCCAATCTCTTATATAAATTATCTCATATGCCAAAGGAAGAAATGGCAGCAACCCAAGGGGGAAAAATTTTGAAAGACTCACATATTCTGCCAGAACGCACGTTCGTCCTTGAGCCAGACCGTAGCTCTAACAATAAGCTCTTTTAACAAAAGCGAGGCTCCATCATGTGCGCTTTGATGCTAAGACAGCACACGGAAGTGTGGCCAAAGAGGCACTTGAGCAGTTGCGGCTTTTGTTCAGAATGCCTTATGAGAGTTCACCTTAAAAAGTGAGGTAAAAGTGGGCTAGACAAAAATTATTTGAAATTCCTGTTGTTTTAGTGTTGCTGACAGCCATCAACTGCATGTCAGTGAGACTGGCCACTTTCGTGCAGGACTTCTTCACTGTCGCCAAGGTCTTCGCTCTCATTCTCATCATTGCCACTGGAGCTGTCCTTCTCTGCACGGGTGAGCATATACATGCATATGTACATAATATATACTTATACAACTCGTTCTGATTCTCGTTCAATATAATCAACTCCATCAATTTAGGAAATGTAATCTACCGCGAGTCCTTCGAGAACATCTTCGAGAACACTTCGCGAGACTTCAAGACGGCTTCGCTCGCTTTCTACTCTGGCCTCTTCGCCTACCAAGGCTGGAACTACCTCAACTTCATCATCGAAGAGCTGCAGAACCCAACGAGGCATGACAGTTTCTGCACTTTCTTCCCTTGCGGTGTCCAGCTTGTCTCTTATCTTATCAAACAGATTAAATGACCAGGAATCTACCCCTGGCCATTGCCATCTCGTGCACTGCCGTCACAGTGATCTACACCCTCACCAACGTGGCGCTCTACACTGTCATCTCACCGGAAGAGATGCTCGCCAGCCCGGCTGTGGCTGTGGTAAGCATTAACGGAGATCCTGACATATCGGGGAATCTATTTCAAAATGAAGTTCTTTAGCTCTTCGCCAACAAAATGTACGGTCCGTTCGCGTTTGTGATGCCCATTTTTGTCGCGTGCTCCACCATCGGATCTGCAAATGGCGTCATCTTCACGTCATCTCGGTCAGAATTCACAGAGAAGGCAGGGGGACGAAAAATTCTGGCCCCGGCCTCGGCCCCCGAGTAGGCATTTGCTATCACGAGGGTATGCGTAGGATCTGGCTACACATACATACAAGTGTAACAAATTTCACAGCCTGTCGACTAATTATAGAACGTAAAAAAATTTTCCTCCAGTTATTGAAAAATTAGTAACTGTTTACTTTTTCATGATATGTTTTCTGAAGATCAAAAAGTCGAATAAAAATGTATGATCATAACGTCAGAATTGAAGTTGAGCCTCTCCCGTCCCCGGCCCCAGCAGCCGCCCTTGCCCCCTGAACCGACGTAGGTGGGGGGTACCTATCAATCTAAACACAAAGTAGACGTCTTCCCTTTGTCCAGCCTCTTCTACGTCGGTGCCCGCGAGGGACACATGCCTCACGTTCTGACAATGATTAACAAGAACACGCGCACTCCGATCACCGCCGTCCTATTTACGGTTATTTGCATAGCGAAAACCTCGTTTAAAAAAGGGAAAAAAATTCTTGCAGGGCTTGCTCTCGCTTGGCTACTTGATGCTCTCGGATGACATCTTCCGGCTGATCAACTACATCCAGATCAGCTACTGGCTGGCCATCGGAGCTGCCATCGCCTCTCTCTTCATGCTGCGGCGCACGATGCCCGATGCACCGCGTCCTATTAAGGTTTGAAGAAAATTAATTTGCCTATTTATAGTGTTGATTTGCATAATTAAAGAAAAAAACTCTAATTTCCAATTGGAAGTGATTTGGAATGTTATCAGGTGAATCTGATCTGGCCCATCATCTTCTTCACTGGCTGCGTCGCTCTCGTCCTCGTTCCCTTGGTCGGCGCCCCAACTGACACTGGTTAGTTAGTTCTTTTCTCTTTCCACGAGCGCTGACGTAGGCGGCGAGATCAAAGCGTGCTCTCTGGTTGAAGCCGACAGTCCCTTTCTCTCTCTCTTTCTCTCTCTCTCTCTCTCTCTCTCTCTCTTTCTCTCTCTCTCTCGTCCTCTTCCCCAGCTTTCTTACTCTCTCTCTACCACTCTCTGTGTAAGCCGTGAGCTTGCCAACTTCCGGATCTTGACTCTTTCCATCTTTAGGAGACCAAACAAACATGCTCCATGTCCTTTGCCTCCCTCTCGTATGCCAACAGATGCGTGACGATACATAAAAGGAAGCAGCTCGTAGTTGCTTGAGAGAAAGAGGAGTAGAAGAAGCGTTGAAAATGTGTAATATAACTAATTCAATAGAACTGCAAGAACAAGAGGAAGAGGAAGAGAGAGACATAGAGAGCGAGAGTGCGATTGAGAACGAGCGACGAATAAAGAGAGGGAGAGGGAAAGAGATAGAGAGAGAGAGAGAGAGAACAGAGAATGATTACAGCGATCGGCCTGCTGATCATGTCGACTGGGATTCCGGTGTACTTCGTGTGCGTGGCCTGGAAGAACAAGCCGAGCTGCTTCCAGTCGGCCTCGAATGGCCTCACCGCTTTCTGCCAGAAGTTGCTCATGGTTGTTGACGATTCCAAGGAGGAATAGACTAGCCAAACATCCAATCCGATCTCAATCCTTGTTCACTTTTACAAGCACGAACGTTGAATTTCACATAATCTTTTTCCCTAGAAAGCTTTTGTTATCAATTGTCTTATTTGGCAATTAGAGTATTGACATTTGTTCACTCAGTACAATAGTTCAACTGTTTAAAAGGAATTTAGATCCTATATACAGCATTTGTTAAGCGACCAAGATTGAAATGCAAGCATCCGATCATCATAGCGGTGCTGTACCTTTGTTAGACTCTCTTTTTTCTATACCCAAAGCGTTTGTTCCCGATCCGATCTCACACACTTTGAGTGGGAGCATTGATTAAAAAGTTCTGTTTGTGCTAATATGTCTTCCTTCTTCGACTATTCATATCTTCTCCCTTTCCTATATCTTCAGATAGAGATCAATCGAAACTATTTTTCTTCAATGTATAAGAGACTATTGACGACTAAAGCGTGTATTATGGAACTGGCAATGAATGTTAATTTTTTTCTATTTGAATCATGCCATCTTTTGCGTTACTCTCGTTTTCTGTAGATCAAAAAAGTTTTTATCCGTATCGTGCAGAACACAAATGAACTTCATAATGTTATTCAAACAGATTAGAAGGGTATAATGGGCTAGTAAATGGACAAAAGCGTGTTGCAGACAAAGCGGTGGAATGCGACCCCAGGGATGCCTTCAAGACATACACCTAAACGGAACATGACATGCAATTGTGACCCAGGCTATTCCTATTTTTCTCTCTTTCTCTCTTTCTCTCTTCTCTCTTTCTCTCTTTCCCTATTTCTCTCTTTCTCTCTCCCTTTCTCTTTCTCTAGGAGGCACCGATCGTTCTCCTACAATCTCGCAGCCACCGTCGCCATTGCAGGAGCATCTAAATGAGCAAGCAGAGCAGAGGCGGCCGCCTTCGAAGGAGGCAGTGAGAGAGACACAGAAGGAGAGGGAGGGAGGGAGAAGAGGGAGAGAGTGTGAAAGGGAGAAAGCTGAGACAGACAGAGAGTGTGCGCGGACTCGCCTCCGATTCCCTGTCCGCCTCTCCCTCGGATTCTCCCCCTGGGCACAGTCACATCAGTTCCTCTCACTTTTCTCCCTTCTGTCCACCTCTTTCTTGTCACTCCTCGTGGCTGCTTCACCCCTCCTTTGATCAGAGCATCCATTACCGGGAAGAAGCCAGGTCTCAGTCATCGGCCTCTCCTGCTTCTATTCACTGATTCCGAAGCAGAGATCTCCTGCTCAGCCCAATTTTGTTCATCTTTGCCACTGTTTCCATTTGCCCCTCTCGACTGATGTCGACAAGTAATAACTTCTAAGTTCCTATGCCGTCTCTCAGTTGCACCCTGAGGGGAGTTGTCCTCTTTGGTTAGTTCTCTCCTCTTTAACACTTTCTTGTGCATATTAGAGTTCATTGATGTGCTCTCTGTGCATTGTGACCAATCCCAAAGTGTACACTATCGTACTCTCTTCTTTGTTCAGTCGTCCTGTTCACTGGCTGTCAGTCAACATGTCCCAATCACGCTCTCCTCGGATGTGTCCTGAGGTTAAAGGCTCAGCGAGTGCCTTTCGAGAAGAACATGCTCAACGTCGTCTTCAACATTGCCACCGAAGCCAAGCTTCTGCGCACTTGCAGGCACCTATACATACATATTTATATTCCTATAGAGTTATACTCTACTTTATCTGTCGTCTGAATTCTCCAGTCTTACATTTTTGTACCTGTTGCTAGTATCCAATGCACTCCTATCGTTCCAAAAGAAAAAAAGAATGTACAGTTTGGTGCAGAGTGTATGTAGGTAGGATAGGCAGTGTATTCTTGAAGAGGCTCATAGCTTGTGACTGAAGGCGAGCTCTCTCTCTCTCTCTCTCTCTCTCTCTCTCTTTCTCTGACTGGCTCACTCTCCTCTCCCACTTCAGAGTCTACTCGAACACGATGCCGTGTTTCCGTGAGAAGATCGTGGAGTGCGGGGACGACCGGCAGAAGAGGATGCTCGAGGAGGTCGGCCGCATGCTCATGTTCATCTGCTCACCCTTCAGTCTACAACGGCAGAGGTGAGGCAATTCTTGCATTATCGACATGCTCAATGCATATTTGTATGATGATAATTATTTTTTGAATTGATGAATATTTATTGCATGACATCCGAATGATGTTTATTCCTTTTATAATGTTTTTGCGTCTTTTGTCATTATTCTCCATCTTAAAAGTGATGAAATTGCATGCTGCCATCTTGATCAGAAGAGAGAGTCCTCTTCCTCCTCCTTCTTGTCTTCTTCCTCTTACAATGTGTGCTGATTGTCCTACTTGGCCTGGCACGCAATCTGAACAAGCTCGCGCGCGTTGAAAGGTGATGCGCAGTTCCTTTTGTCCTCCTTTCCACTCTCCGCCAATTCAACCAGCCAATCATGCATTCTCTCCTCTTTCCTCTACTCTATTGTCGTGGAGGAAGAACGGGGAGTGATTGCCACCCAGTCAGGTCTCCTCTCCCTAGACCATCTTGTTCACTCTGATTGAACAGCGGCTTTTTCTGACCATTCATTCTCAGTGATAGCAGTGATTCCTTCAAAAAAATGCTGCTCCATAAATTGCTGCTGATTTCTCCCTTCGTTGACCTCTTAGCAGCAGCTAAGCTGCAAGCAGTCGGCCTTCTTCATGCAAAGAAGGCCTTCGGTTTACTTAGCAAAGGCGAATGCGAAGAGCAAGCAATGAATGAAGGGGTCAGACAAGGGAAGCCCTCTCTTCCATCTCGACATGGTTCTTCTACAGACACTCTCCATTAACAAGAATTCACAGAGAATAATTCTTCCATTTCAGGCAGCTCATCAAGCATCAACGATGTATTTCTGCCGTTCTCAACCTGCCAGCAACAACTGAATGTGTTTTCGAGCAAGACTCATACGGTCCAGAGCTGCAGCAGTGCAGGTTGCGATTTCATTAGAAAAATAAATTTTTATTTACTTTTGTTATTAAATGCAATGAGACAACTTGATGTGTTGTCTTATATTTTCAAATTATGTATGTAGCGTTGTTGACAAACTTTGTTATTTTAAAAGCCTATGGTACCTGGCCCAAGCAAAGCTTGCGTTAGCCTAAAGTGAGAGTTAATGGAGACAAAGCCTTTTTGTCAAGTTTCGCGCTCTGTGCTTTTATCCCCCCCCCCCCCTCCCCCATGCGGTGAGAAGATTCGTACCGTGTAAGGGAGCCAGTATGTGCTTGCCTAGGGTACTCAGGTTACCTTCAACACCTCCCTGTCTTCTCTCTTACTCTCTCTCTCTCTCTCTTTCTCTCTCTCTGTCCCTTTCAACAACCCTCTCCCCCGCTGTATCTGCCTTGTAATCATCCTGACTCTCTGCTCTCTCTCTCTCTCTCTCTTCTTGTCCTCTTTGCGACCACTAACTGATTCATTGTCTTATGTTTTTTTTGCAGCGTAAACATTCTCCATTTGGCGTATCCTCTCACCTTCCTCTTCATAGGACAGTACTCTCTGTAGTAACGAGAATGAGAGAGCTCATTTACCTCTCTCTTGGCTCGCTTGCTTTTCTTCTTGCTATGTGTGTATATTGTGCATCCACACGTTGACTGCGAAATGTGCTATGCTAAAAGAAGCACTATTCACAACCAAAACTTGAGCAAGAAGGCGCTTTTTTCGTATATGAAAAACACTAAGTAAATATAAAAGTTTCATTGGGGTCAGTGAATACATCAAAGCTTTCACAAAGTAGCATAATGAAGATGGAAGGAATGCAGATCAAACTGCGCCCTCCGTCCATCAAACTTCCTCTGCACCATGCAGACGTGGGTGAGTGAACAAAACGTCTGCACCCTCCAATCCCTCCATGCCAAGTGCGGGCCAGAGGCTGCCTCGCTCTATGAGCAGATGCAGGTCAGCGATTATCGAATTAATTTAAGAGGAGCTAAGTTTAATAAATGATGTAATCCCTCGTGATAACAACCATATCAGGTCACTGTCTTCGAACCACACTTCCCTCTTATCTGTGACTACGTCAATCGTCAGTAGATCAATTATATTTGAATTTGCTTGGTCATCATTAGAAGAAAATGTGCATTAATCAATCCAACTTTTAAAGTAATGGTACTGTTGAGATGGCGTGGAGTCTACCATCCCTTACAACACAACCACGCATACACCAATGACCTTGGCTTCTGCTACGATGACAACAATTACAACCACGACAACCACAGCCACTCCTTTGATGAGGACACTGCCGGTGACGTGGTCAACAAGCATGAGGCCGACTCTTCCAGTCATTGACGTCGTAACAGCCTTGCCTCGTGCCACGGTTTAATTTTTAATATATAAAAAGAATTCTTCCTTTTGTGCTTTTTAATCATATTCTTCTTACTCGTTTACTGTCATTTCTATTGAAGGTACGAAGTGAAGTATGCATTCTGTATAACCTCCAGTCAACAATTCTTTTTTTGCAGACTGCTCGGCCGACTCTACGAGTCTCAAATGTCACGATGCCACGAATTATGCCTTCTCCGTCGAGACCTCGCTCTGCGCTTCCGAAAGTAAACGCGAAGACAAAGAAGGTTGAATTCCTGCAGGATACATTAATTAGCTATTGATTAAACAGTAAATTATTTTCAACAGTTAATGACGACACAACCGCCCCGATTGATTGCAATCTCTTCGAAATCATTGCCGGAAAGAGGGCTCGGAGCAAACTATGTTCAGGTACAACGCAAATCGAATTCGAGGATCTTAATTGTAATTACATTCTGTTCTAGAGCCGAAGGCCGTTGTCCATGGTCACGACAACACCAGGAGATTCGGCATGGGAGATCTTCTCTCTTCGACGACGAGGCAGTCATGGAAGCGCATTCAAGAAGGACATTGACGACAGCTTCCGCCAGGACATGAGAGAGTTCTGGAGGAAGCCGCCATGTACAAATTCATTCTGCTACTCCGTGCTTGTTCTAGGATATTTTTTCTTGTTTATCTATCAGCAAAGTAATGATCGGGATGAGTGAAGAAGGTATATTTGAGTGACTCCAATGCGTCCTTCGCTGGCTTCGGCGGGCGACGAGGGCATCTCACGGCCACTGCCGCCTGTCCCTTTGCCCACTTCAACACCGAGGACCATCAAAGTCATCAACATCCTTCGCCGCTTCATCCCAGACTACCTCCCACAACTGCACACTATTCTGCAGCAGGTTTAGTGAGAACTAGAGATAAGAGCAAAGCACAAACCATCTGAATGCAGGTGCACAGTGGCCAGACTCTGGAGAAGGCCATTTCATTGCACGCTCCTTCTGACGAACCGAGCCACACGAGCATTCCAACAACAACTTCCACTCTTCCGGCTACGCTGGCTTCGACCACTCCGAGCACAACGACCACCACGACTCCGCCTTCCACTGTCACGGCTTCATCTATCGACAATCTCACATTGGCCACGACAGAAATCGAAGAGACGACAACTCCGACCACCACATCCCCGTTGTTTACTTCAACAACTGCGGAGACAACCAATGCGTCTGCCCCGCCAGTCTTCGCTGCCGCACCCGCTCGTTTTGCCACTCTGCCCACGCTGTCCGGCGTTCCCCAACTGGTGACCTTGTCGTCGTCCTCTGAGCCGGCCTTCCCCGTTGCCAATCTCCCAAGCGTCCTTCCCTCTCCGAAGCCGACTTCTGCTTTTTCATTCTCTGCGCAGCCATTGCCAGAGTTCCATCCTCACCCCGCTGCTCATCCTTCGGGGGGCCAGAATAACTCGCCTCCATTTCCCATGATAGGGTCCCCTTCCCGGATTCTCCATGTTCTCCCTTTCACCGTTCAGACTTCTCCGCCTCAACCTTTCTCTCTGCCCCAAGTCGTTTCTTCTCATAAGCAACCCCCTTCATCTCTCCCCATTTCGCCTCCCTTCGCGCCCAGCTACCAGATGCCGTCAACGGCTCTTCCAATCATCTCCAATTCGCAGTCTTTCCCGGCACGACAGGTATGACTTTGGCGATATTATTGGATGTAATTATTTATTTCGAATTAGGCGATTGATTGTGATTGTTTGAGTTGTACTCGCAATCGCTGCCTCTGGCCATCCCGGCCGACTCTCCTCGAATTGTCTTCGCAGCTCCTACCCTCCAACCACTGCCCACTCGGCCTCCCATCGACCCATCCGCTTATACCTTCTCCTATCCCGTTCGTCTTCACCGACGTCAGTAAGGCCGAACAGTAGAATTGGTTACAAATGGTTCACCATCGTTAAAATGGCGATTCTTTTTGCAGGAATGAACGGCAAACGGAATGATCGCTGGCGGCCTTGGTATCTCGGCGGGCCAGGGCTCTTCTCAAAATGAAAATGAACATAAATAATTAAACAAATAAGGTTTTCACCTGGCGCTTAAACTGATGAGATTCCACAGTCTGCGCTCGTCATCCCACTGATCTCGTTTCTAGTAATTCTGCTTTAAAGCTTTTGAATGGTACTCATAGTATTACCAAATTAATTATACTTATCAATAATTGAATGTGATACGCGTCTGTTTAATTATTGCATTTTTTTATTGCATCCTTCTGAAATGCTACTTAATATAAATTTATTCTATTGCCAACAAGTGGCAATGGGTAACATGTGTAATAAATGAATGGCGTCAGAAATTTTCTCCATTTGAAGTCTACCAATAATCGTATCCATGGTTAAACCTTTGTACAGACAACTTTAAGAGGCGTAACACTGAAAGTTATGTACATATAACTCGCCCGGCATTCTAGCATCACTATAAATGCCGACTAAAAAAATTAATCTTTTCCCTATTTAGGCGATTTTTTATTGTACAAAGTGAGGTCTCACAAAATGGCAAAAATCAAGAACAACATTGAGTATCATAAAGTGACACAGGCGATAACATGAAAGTACTAAGGGTGTTACATAATGCACAACACGTTATCCACAGGAAAATCACTAAAAAGTAAAGAAAATTACTTATATAATATATGAAAGCTACCTTCATTCTCAGAATTCTAAACCAGCGGCTTGAATAATTCTAACCTGGAAGCAACAAAGAGACCGAACTGAAATACATTAGTTCTTAGGCATGAGGTTACGCGAGGACGAATCATATCATCAATGTACACATATTAAAAGAGTCGTACTTTGACACTTGCGATTCACCGGAAAGTATGAAAAGATAAGAATCAAGCAATTTTCTCGAGGAATACATAATGAGGGTGAGGCTGGCAGCAGGGGCATAACATTTTGAGCCTGAGAAACTTGTGCAACAGAGAAAGCTAGTATTTGTTGACGGGTGTTTCCTAGTAACATTAAGAGAGCCTCTCTGTTAGGGCCAAGGTGGCCCTGCCCCGGAGTAAAGTGTCGGATTTTGATAACCAAATTTTAATGGGGGGTACCATAAACTATACGTACTATAAAGAAAATTTATTGGTCAATTTTGTTATAAAAATTTTTTCATTGACTGGGCATGCAATAGTATGTAAATTGTTTAAGTCCATATAACTTTCTGTAAACTTAATGTTTTTCAATTTTCTTTTTTTTATTTGTTGTGTATTCAGGAAGCGCACAAAAAAGTAATTGATGACTTTCTGAAAAAGTTTCATTATTAACAAGTTTTGTGCATTTTTAATTTTCAAAAATCGGTTTTTTGAGCACATCGTCTATTTTACGGTCCGGTTCCAGGCTGGAGAATAGCTGAGATGAAAGAGGAGAAAAAATGATCATGTTATATGGTGTTTTTTGATGAGCGAAAAGAATAATTTCATCGAAAACCGTTTCATTTAATCTTTACTCGTTTGTTTTTTTTTTCGAAAAAAAATTTTCACTAATTTTCTTTTCTTAATGTGTTGCCAATCCCATATCATTTCAGTCAATCCCCGAGCTAAATTGCATTTTCTGAGTTCCACCGTAACAGCAGATGGATGATAGAGGCCTTTTTGTAGAGGACTGAATAGCTAATATTATAAAATGAAAATTGTCTCAAAATCATGAGTCTAAAAAAGTTATACTGATTCATCAATTTCAGCGAAAGTGCCAATGTAAAAATTCGAGATCATATGTATCCCTCGATTTTCTTCATAAAACATATCTTGTGTCACTTTTTCTCTTCTTTCATCTCAGCAATTAGCTAGCACCGAACTGGCCGTAAAATGGACGAATGATCTCGAATTTTTACACTTTCGCTGAAATTGATGAATCAGTATAACTTTTTTTTAGACTCATGATTTTGAGACAATTTTTATTTTATCATATTTGCTATTCAGTACTCTACAAAAAGGTCCATCTATCTGCTGTTACGGTGGAAGTCAGAAAAATCAATTTAGCTCGGGGATTGACTGAAATGATATGGGATTGGCAACACATAAAGAAAAGAAAATTAGTGAAAATTTTTTTTCGAAAAAAAAAAAACAAACGAATAAAGATTAAATGAAACGGTTTTCGATGAAATTATTCTTTTCGCTCATCAAAAAACACCATATAACATGATTTGTGACATAAACATGCACCTTTCATTTTTCGACTTGATCTATCGGCTGGATCGATGCTGGAAATTTTCCGAAATTGTTCGTACAAAGTAAATATATATCCTTGAAAACTTATGAAACAAGGATATGGTATACAGAATTCTTCGTTCTATCTAATAATATGTTTGATTGGTTCAGCCTGATATCACAATGGCCCATAAATTTGGTTCTCCGTAGTTATTACCCAATTAATTTTTGTTCAAAAAAGAGAACATTTTATTTATAAGCTCAAGGGTAACATTAATCAGATTGGTTCTATACTTATCTAGGAGAGAATTTAATGGCCAATTCCAAGAGATAAAACTTGTTTAAAAAGCAAGACTTTAAAAAAAGTTACACTAATTTATCTCAATCAGCGAAAATGCAAGTGCACCCGGTTCAGGTCAAAATTCGAAAACATATATATCCTTCGATTTTCTTCATAAAAACAAAACTTTTGCCCTTTTTTCTCCTCTTTCATCTCAGCTATTCTCCAGCCTGGAACCGGACCGTAAAATAGACGATGTGCTCAAAAAACCGATTTTTGAAAATTAAAAATGCACAAAACTTGTTAATAATGAAACTTTTTCAGAAAGTCATCAATTACTTTTTTGTGCGCTTTCTGAATACACAACAAATAAAAAAAAGAAAATTGAAAAACATTAAGTTTACAGAAAGTTATATGGACTTAAACATTTTACATACTATTGCATGCCCAGTCAATGAAAAAAATTTTATCACAAAATTGACCACCAAATTTTCTTTATAGTACGTATGGGTACCATCCATTAAAATTTGGTTATCAAAATCCGACACTTTCCTCCGGGGCAGGCCCCCATGGAAGGCTGCTTGATCCTTACAGAGAGGCTCTCTTAAATACTAAAACTGGGGAGGAATAAATGAATTGTAGGTTGGCAGTGGGTGGGTACTGTACTGTTCTTTAAATTTGATTCTTTTTTATCGCGCCGAAAGAGTCTTCATTGGCGTGCTGAAAGCCATGCAATATTGCATGTACGAGGTCCGCTCGTCCAAGTACCGGTTGCAGTTGTAGACCACGACGACCCACCTGGAACATAGGCATCTCTTTATGGTTACAGACAAAAACTACTATTGTTAAATAAAAAAAGGCAATTTCATTTCCTTCTTAAAAATATCGCCCAACCACAATTGGAGTACGAGACAAAGGGCGTAAATGAAGAGGATGGCATAGATGTGGATGAGAGTGCCCGTGTCGAGAGCGACCGTCGACCGGTTTGGGAACTCGTGGAATGATGCGGCATTCAGCAGCCGGTAGGCCACTGCCGTGTCAGTGGAGACCGCGACGGCTCCGCAGATCAGCAGGCCAGCGAAGCAGAGCATTGCCAGCACCTTTGCGAATTACATTCGATGGGAAGTCAACTGTGACAGGTGTCACCTCTCGCGTTTGGCAATTTTTTGGAAGATACATATATTTGAATATAAAATATAAAGCAAACAGTAAAATTGAGATAGATTCGCTGACCTGCACGATAATGTGCGGAATTAGCAAGAATGCCATGTTGCGAGCGAGTCCTATGAAGAGCAGAAAAACAGCAACGGAAGCGAATGCGAGGCCAATCATCTCGGCGAGGAAGCAGCCAAAGACGTAGTTGTCCTGCAGAGAGAGAGAGAGAGAGAGAGAGAAAGAGAGAAAGAGACAGAGAGAGATACAGAGAGAGAGAGACAGAGAGAGAGAGAGAGAAGCCTCCATCCATGCACATGATCTATGCAGTTCATCCAAGCATCCTTCGCAAGTCCCTACTTTGGCGCATTCGACTTTCCACATTCGCATTAATGTCCCTCCCATCTCGAACATATTTCACCCCTTTTACCAGAATGTCTTTGAAACACCCGCTACATACTTTTCGTTGCACACTAATCTTGCACCCGAAGTGCGTCAATATTCAACATCCAATGTCTATTCAAATGTGTAGGGATATTTTTGCCGGCGAATATATCCAGTTTTAACAGATCTGGTGGAAAAAGAAAGAAAAATGTCTCCACTTACATGTGTGGAGACTTTTGTCCTCCAAAACCAGTGTACATTTGTAAGTAGTATATGCATACAAGTTACGGAAAAGAGCAGACAAACGGATGATGAGAGTCTTTCAAGTGCATACTACATTCTATTTCCATGGTTCTAATGACACCCTAATGATTTCTTCGAAACTGACATGTATTCCAGCATTTTTTCTATATCGGAAGTCGTGTTGTAGGTAAATGAAGAGGGAGTGGATGAAGAAGAAGAGAATCAACGTCACGTGGATTGCTGAAGATATGGCTCTTATACATTAAGCGTACAGTCAACAAACACTCTCGTTCTCATAGCTGATATCTTTCGAAGTCTGTGCGATGAGAAAAAAGAAACATGAAATATTACAGTATGCCTATTATGAATGGGTTCAGTGCGACCTCCAATAAAGTAAGTTCCGGTCTTGATGTGGAAGCAGTTGCAGAGACAGCGATACTCGCCGGAGCTCTCGTCGAATTGGACGGGCGGAGGGATTCTCTCCTCGGGAGCATAGCCTCCTCCGTTCTGGTCTTGCCGCCTTATAAGAACGGCGCGAACCGAGCGACCGTTCATCATCCTCAACACAAGACAAACTTAATCAGCAGCTGCCTCACTTTTCATGTTTTAGCAAAAGTGCAATAAAGACAGATGCAAAGAAGTAGACTGAGTGCGTTTCTTTTGGAATCTGGTTCTCCCGCATCATGCTCATGCAAAATCGTGCCAGTCTCTTACTAGGGCTGTCGAATCATAATTGGGATATGTATGTCAAGAGCTACTTTTAGGATACGTATGATCTGTCGGTACCCTGAAAGATTGGAGGGAAAGCTTTTCTCCCATTTCCACCGCTCATATTGTGGTGGTGCTTAATTGCACTTTGGTAAACGAGGCAATCCTGGAGGGCACTCGGAGGCAAAAGTGAGGGGAGAAGTAAAGAAAGACAAAAGCATACATGCACTCACTGCCACACACGCGGCACAATTCAATCCGCTGATTGCTTTCCTGCGTCATTTGTGATAGGGCAAAAGAGGAAAGGCAGCAACGGCAGCAATGGAATAGCAAGAGAAAATCAGAAATGCATTCGCTGTCTCAGAAGGTGTGGCAGAGGAAGTGGACAACTGACATGGATCAGCCGCACCGGCCAACTTTCTCAGCGACTTCAGCTTCAAGACGTTCTAATCTTCCTCTTCTTCGCCTTACAATTAGAATGCTGAAAGTCAACAAAAATTACAAAGTTACTCTGATTTACATCGTTCAATTTCCATACTGAAAGAACGCCATCAAAACATTTTAATAAGGAAAAATGATGATTTGCTCAATTAGCAGTGCTGATATGATTAGATGACAAATACTAGTGCAGAAACACGAGAAATCGATGAGAGGCGAGACCATCGTAAATGGCAAACAAGCGGAGGCGCTGGAAATAGAATGAGCGTACTACGGAAGAAAAACCAAAACATACTAAAGTTTTATGGCAAACAACGTCAAGCAATGATGGTTTTTTTTCAATAGTTCGGCTCGCATAGGAATTTCAAATTATCAAATCAAGTGAAACATGTGAGGGCTCACATTTTGCGAACATGATAAAATATCTTGTGTATAACAGAGGAAAGCTTGTATAGTTGGAACTCTCCTAACATTTGCGTTGTTGTTAGACATGAATTTCACGAGGATATTTTGAGAAGAATGAAAGCAATCATCTTGGAAGTGGTAGCACAGGTGGCATATGCAGAGTGGACTGAGAAGAGAGAGAGAGAGTGAGAGAAAGAGAGAGTGAGAGATAGAGAGAGATAGATAGAGAAAGAGAGAGAGAGGGAGAGAGAGAGAGAGAAAGAGAGAGAGAGAGGGCCAGGTGAGTCTCCCCGAGAGGGGTGGGGGCATGTGTAGTCAGACTGGGGAGGAGGGGGCTAACGCCGGACGCTCGATGAATTGAGAAATGGCAAACTGACGGCCGCGACTCTGCGCAGTGAAGCGGCAACAGCAAACAATGCGAAGGAAAGAGGGAGAGGGTGAAGAGAAGTTGAGAAAAATAGGAGAGGTGGAGAGAGAGAGAGAATGGTGGGAAAGGTAAAGGGAAGTGAGAGGAAATAAGGAAATTATGACAGGCAGAAGGCATACAAGAGACTGCCTTCGATAAGGAGAGTGCAAAATTGAGCGCACAAACACGACGAAGTCTTGTTTGTAATACACGAGGGTAAAGGTCAGATAAGACAATGCAAGCAACCAAGGTATGTTTAAAACCATTAATTCCTGTAGAGATAAGTAAGTGAGTAGATGCCATTCAAGATCGAGAAACAGTGCCAAAAATGTAGATGATTTCGATTCGAGGATGGGGTGGCTTTAGTGCAAAGAATGAGTATGGCCTCAGAGAGATGCTCGCTTCTACAGCACAAAACAATGTAAATCGAAGGAAACGAAAGAGAACCGAGGAGGCAAACTCGGACGACCCACACCATCCCATGGGAGGGTTGGCGAGACTATTCGAGCGAGAGGTTGAGGGATGGAGAGAGTGCATGATAAGGAGAGGGGCGAGGACGAGTAAGGCGACAGATAAAAAGGAAATAGTTAGAAGAAATGAAAAATATGAATGCAATATTATCAAGTAAACTAAAACGTAAAATAGAACAGTTATATAAATAAGTAAATGAACTCAGGATTCTCAATTTCATTTTCCTTCAAACTATCTCTTCACAATTTTCTTGAATTCTTGCATATTCCGCCACGAACAAGAAGCAAGAGTTTATTTGGGCGGATGTGACTCTAAATTCGTCAAAATGTGACGGGCGAATGATGTTTCAAATGAAGCCCATGAAAAAGTCTTTTCTGTTGGTCAGCCAAATGAAATAAGATTCGGACAAAATCTTTAGATGTGCAGGAATGAAGGTATCAAAAATGGCCAAAAGAAATTGATAGACATTGTGAGAACTTGCGACCGTAGGGTTTCTACTTCACTTGTACTTTTCTCAGCAAAAAATGGTTACAAATAAAATAAAAGCAACAACAAATGCTGCCATGATCGCGTCAATGATGGTGCTCCGCTTTCTGGGGGACCTCATGTCAAATGAGGGGAGATAGGCATGCGACGACGAGAGAAAGAGAGCATGGAAGATAAGGAAGAGAAAGAGAGAAACAAGGAGAGAGAGTGAAAGTGAAATTGGGAGAGCGGGATTGAGAGCAAGAGTTATAGAGACTGAGAAAGCAAAGACGAAGCAGCAGAAGCGTGCTATTCCCTCGCGTAGACAGCATCTTGTCACTTGCTGGTAGTGATGGAATGAGCGCACTAGGAAGAGAGAAAGAGAGAAGAGAAAAAGGGAGTGAGAGAATGAGAGAGCGAGAGAGGGAGGAAGAGAAAACGTGAGATGACGAATGGAGCGATGAGGACGGCAGCGAATGGAGAGAGAAGAGGGAGTTGGAAGAGAAGGAGAGATAGAATGGAAGGAAGAGAGAGCAGAGAGGACGGTGGACGTTAGGAAACGAGAGTAGAAGAGACCGCGCGGTTGCCTTGAGCGGTTATTCGGACGTAGAGTAGCATCTTGTGAGGGGCGAGTGAGTGAGGAAGAAGCAAGCCCCGCCGGGTCGGCAAGCCAACGGATCCAGCCGAGGCCGAGAAGGAGGACTCCCGGCTGCTTCCCCCAAAGCACAATCAGCACACTCGACAATGCAAGGCCCCCTAAGCGCTTATTTGATTCGTCTGCGGGACAGGCTTCGCTGTAACCGCGCATTGAGCTACGGCTGTTGAGTGGGGGACGAGAATGGAACGAAGAGGAGACTAAGAGAGAGAGAGAGAGAGAGAGAGAGAGAGAGAGAGAGAGAAAGAGAGAGATGGAGAGAAAGAGAGAGAGAGAGGGAAAGAGTGAGAGAGAGAGGGAAAGAGAGAAAGAAAGAGAGAGAAAGATGGAGGGAAAGAGAAAAAGAGAATGCTAGAGAAGTCAATCGCAAAAGAAGTAGATTGGTACTGACAGTGAGAATTGCAAGTGAGTCTAGCCAAGTAAGTTGCTCGGTCTTTGCTCAGCGAGATGGTCAGTGGCTGCTGCCGTAGCAGCCATGCTATTGAAAGGTGCAGAGAGGGGGTGACCCTTCGGCTTCCCCCGAGGGCTACTTCTCTACAAGTACCTCCCACATTCTCAACGTGACTGAATACACTTTGTTGCGGCGCAGCAGCTAAGACACTCCAGATTACTCGTCCATACTCACGACCTTTCATTCTCCCTCTCCCAGTCTCTCTCTCTCTCTATCTTTATTTCTCTCTTTCTTTTTTCTTTTATTTCTCCGCCTTCGAGCATCCTTCTTATGGTTAGTCGCTCTGGGAAGCGCACACGGCATGATTCAATCTGTAGCATTAAGCAGAAGCGGCAGCATGTTTATCCCGAAGAGAGCAAAGAAGAGCACTAGAGAGAATCTCCCTCAGTCAATCTTTCTCTCTTGTTACAACATTAAAGATGTCAACTGAGCCACTCAACTTTAATTTTTAAAATTTTTTATCTTTATGCTTCTATTAGGTTGAAAAACTTTAGAAAAATGTAGATTTTTGTTAAGTTTAGTTAAAGAAGGAGCATGATGCATTATTTTAAACTTAAAAATGCAGCGCAAAACACGGCGGAAAATGTCGATACCAACACAAACAGGAAGCAATCCACCGTGAAGTTTTTTTTCAAGAAGGAAGAACGCAGAGAGAAAAGAAGGAAGGGTAGACGACAACAGAAGGGACGAGAACCTCAAGCAAGGGTTGTTCCGGGAGAGCGAATGTCGACAACCATCGCATGACCCAGTTCACTCCTTCCAGCACGGCAAATTGCCACGGGTAAACATTGTAAATAAATAATTTATTGCTACAAATTACACTTTCGACATTTATCATCATTGCAACTGAAAGGATCAACATAATTAACAGTCAATTTACATGTGCCATTAGAACTAAAGGAGTGCTGTGCTAACAAAATAATGAGCAATAGTAGGATATTGGAAGTTTGGACTCAGTCATGAAAGAGTGTACATACGGACACATTTGTCGTCGAGTCCACGAATTCCTATCGATTCTTGGGAACCGCCTAACCTCTTCGAAAAGGTCTTTTCCAGCTGACCGCTCGTCTGTCTCCATCAAAATGCAACCAGCCGTGCAATTAATCTTGACAAAACTGACGCCAGTTTGGCCAAATGTTAATGAAAGTTTCATTTCGAGCTCAGTGAAATTTTAATGAAATATTTTGTAATCTTTCTTCTGGGAAGAGATTTTGAATTTTCTTTTTCTTATGCTATTTTCTTTCTTTCTACATGGTTTTTTGCATAGGTTTCTATTTAAACATATTTATGTACATACAGTACCGCCCAACATCCAGGGGTCATGGATGCAACGGATGCAACGGTTGCATCCTTAAGATCCATGCGAATTGTGGCTTGTACAGGCAACGAAAATATTCCATATTACATTTTTCTGAATGTGAATTTTTTTCTCTATCGACTGAATCTATCCAATTCATAAAATACTCAACTTTTTTACGCGAAGATTTGTGTGCAATGCAAGTCCAAATGGTGTGCAAGGAATAGTGTGCAAAGCTGTGTAGGGTACTTTACTTTAAATTTTGGTAGGTTTCCATGAATTTTCTTCTTCTTTTTTTTTGCTGATCTGAGAACTGAAAAGAGGTAATCAGCAGTGCAATTAATGCAAAGGAGGAGGCAAAAGAAGACTGACAAAATATAGCAAACAAAAGTGGAAGTAATTGGCACAAATCGGAATCGAACTCCAGCCCTTCTGCTCATGCTCGGATATTCATACCAATTCTCCACTCACCCATGTTGTTTTTCAGCTCGAAGAATTTTAGCTAGCATTTTTACTTCGTTTTTATTAGCTGTTTTCTTTATACACACAACACTTGGTTATCTCCTAGCCCGGATTAACGAACAGAGAGTATGAAAACGCCGGCTATCATAGGGTGCGCGCCGGTTTGGACTTAATCATCTTTCTATCGCATCACGGTCAGGGCGACCGTGGCGTAGCTGTGCCAAAAACATATTCAAAATGGCGCGAAAATTTAAGAATTTTGAAGTCGGTTTGGTGATCTTTGTGAAATATTTCTGCCCAGTTCGAAAGCGAAAATTGTCTGATGGTTTCTAATGATATGCACTGGGTGTGGCAGACAAGACCTCCACTGTTGTTTACAAATCAATTGGAGACCTCCACTGTTGTTTACAAATCAAAACATTTGTGCCATGATGGCTGGTTGGTTGTGGCTCACACGGCTAGTGTAACCTGCGAGAGATCGGTTCCGCCATGACGTCTAACGTTTTGCACATTCGGTTTTTTATAAACCTCCTTACAATTAGATTCTTTTTTTTGCTTGGAATCCTTATGGCCAGAAATATTTCAGAAGATCACCCAACCGACTTCAAAATTCTTAAATTTTCGCGCCATTTTGAATATGTTTTTGGCATAGCTACGCCACGGTCGCCCTGACCGTGATGCGATAGAAAGATGATTAAGTCCAAACCGGCGCGCACCCTATGATAGCCGGCGTTTTCATACTCTCTGTTCGTTAATCCGGGCTAGGAGATAACCAAGTGTTGTGGGTATAAAGAAAACAGCTAATAAAAACGAAGTCAAAATGCTAGCTAAAATTCTTCGAGCTGAAAAAACAACATGGGTGAGTGGAGAATTGGTATGAATATCCGAGCATGAGCAGAAGGGCTGGAGTTCGATTCCGCTTTGTGCCAATTACTTCCACTTTTGTTTGCTATATTTTGTCAGTCTTCTTTTGCCTCCTCCTTTGCATTAATTGCACTGCTGATTACCTCTTTTCAGTTCTCAGATCAGCAAAAAAAGAAGAAAATTCAGGGAAACCTACCAAAATTTAAAGTAAAGTACCCTACACAGCTTTGCACACTATTCCTTGCACACCATTTGGACTTGCATTGCACACAAATCTTCGCGTAAAAAAGTTGAGTATTTTATGAATTGGATAGATTCAGTCGATAGAGAAAAAAATTCACATTCAGAAAAATGTAATATGGAATATTTTCGTTGCCTGTACAAGCCACAATTCGCATGGATCTTAAGGATGCAACCGTTGCATCCGTTGCATCCATGACCCCTGGATGTTGGGCGGTACTGTACATAAATATGTTTACATAGAAATATACGTCTATATATGAATGTTGAGAAGTATGAACAACTTATTGGTTCCCATTCGGCGTCGACAACCCAATTTGCCGTACATTCGACAGCATCCTATGCTATTCTTCGCTCCCAATGAGAGGCTCCTTTGTGATCGCTTCCGGATGAGACCAGCTCGAGTCAGGCAGCTTGTCCAGCACCTCGTGGCGGCTCTCAACCACTACTCTCTCGGAGACTGGGCGATCTCCGAAGAGAACCAGGCAAGTCGAGCAATCCGACTGTGATGTAAAGACGGCAAGACAGAGTTTAAAAATAGGCGAGAGGTGGTGAGAGAGAGGAAAAGAGGTAAAAGTGATGAATCTCAGGGAGGTTAGGTGGTAGAAGTGCATGAAACAAGGAATCTCAGGGAGGATAAGAGTGAGAAGTGCATGAAATAAGAAATTTCAATCTGAAAGCATTATTAAGAAAAATAATAATGGAGACAGGAAAAGCTGAAAAAATTGCTAGTTATAACACATTCGACAGGTTCTCATAAGTAGATATGAAAAAAGGAAAGCATTCTAAGATTCACTCGGACAGCAACACACAATGCTTGTGTTTTTGCCCATTTTTCATTTCCGTTATTATTGAGATGACGAACTTGAAGTTGAATGACATTGGTACTTGGGCAATCTTTCGGTCACAAATATGAGATAGCGTACAAAAGTGAGAGAGGAAAAGATTCTAAAGAGCTTTTAGAAACTTTTCCTCTCTCACTTTCCCACACTATTTCGTTATACATGACAAACTTCAGTGAACTTTTTCGTTGAATGCATTTTTAAACCTGCACAAACATTTTCTTTTCTTTTTCGGAAGTTGGATGAAGTTTGGCCTTTCTCCATAGTAAACCGGCGTAAAACCTTCATGAACTTTCAATTTGAGCTCGTTAATATTTCACTCAACCTTCGTTTCAATTTTCTTCCTAGATTAATTGCACGGCAGGTGAAAATATGTGGAAGTCCCTGTGTTTTTTTTAAAACTTTGCATGAGAATTTCCAATAGTTCTTCTCTGATGTTGTAATATAAAATGTGACGTTCCATGCCATATTTAGAGATCTCCGAAAGAATCACTGAATTTGTAATTTTCCGAAACACCGGCTGACGTCACTCGAATAAGATGACTGACAGCATAAAAATTATGCCCGTTGGCGATCAACTCAACATCTCAATCGTATAGTTTATTCAATTATAAAACGTGGTTGAATGACTAACAATAGGGTGAAGCATACTTAAAAGCTTGTGTATTTCGCGCATCGCAAGATTCTTGTGAACATAGCGAGGGAATAGGGCGGAGCAGATGACTTGTGGAGGAGGAGAATCCGATGAGTGGACGGAGGGGGAGGGGGGAGTCCGGCGGGAGACTCGACTGATGAACGAGGCACGTCGAGACAGCCGAGGCTGCTGCTCCCGGGGTCTCCACTCAAAACACCATTTCTGACTCACACGAAGTTCACTATAGAATGGGAAAAAGAGTGGAGGCAAAGGTCGTCAATAACGTAGTCGTTCGTTATCTCGACTACCTGGAGAAAGAAGAGTTCCTCGCCAGCTTCGGAAGTGACGTCTAGATAACAGAGTTCCGACATATCGCATGGCATCTGCTCGTCCAGTATTCTCTTGTAGCATCCTGCAATTCAGCATTGTTGAGCCAGAGATTAAATCACTATCCAAGGAAAGGGTCTCTAACCAGGAGCATACTCAAAGAAGGCCTTGTTGGAATGAAGAGTGTAGGAGTACGCGACCATGTCGAGGCCGAGCATGGCAGGAGTGAGCATGAACTCGGGCGATTCCTCGTTGTCACGGCTCCACAGCTCGGCCGCACTCTCCTTGCGAATCACACTTTCGTGTCGGGAACGGACGATTCTCGCGAGCGAGTTCTCGAAGAGTCGAAGCTTGTATCGAGCAGCGTCTCTCTTCACGTCCGCAGCCACTTCCTGCAGCAGATTCAGCAGCTGACGACGCACGAAAGCGACGAGAGTCGTGATGCGGAGTGGCAGCGCGGCCTGCAATTTATCTTCCACTTTATCTCTCGTTCACTTTTTTATGCTTTGATTAAACAATAAGAATAAGAGGCAACGAACGAACACGTGAGCGAGCGTCGTGTTGTTCATTCAATGTTATCTGAGATCCAAAAGTCGAGATTGAAAGAAGCGAGAGAGTCGACTTGAGACCAGAGAAGAGAGCTCTCTTCGGTCGCTCTGGTGGCTGTTCGAGGCCGCGCACTCTTATCAACTCACCAGAGAGACGGTTCCAGAGTGTCTGAAAGGTCAACAACTCAACAATTTTTTGACATCCGAAAAAGGATATTGATGAATTTCGTAACACGCACTCGAATGAAACCCGATGTCTTGACTGGATTTCGAAGGAAAGATGACGCATTCGCATTTTCTTGCCTCTCAAAAACCATTTCAACCAACAGCTTCGAGATGACATCGACCAAGTTGTCAATCCTCGTGACTTCAGCACGTAACTCTTCCGTCTCCGTCAGCTGAATAATGGAGATAAACGACAGTATACCAACTAGATTTTGTTATTAAATATCCATTGCGTGTCAAGATATGTATACCGTGTCAAGGGCTTGGATGAGAAGCATAATCATGCGAACGAGGGCATTGGACTGGCATTCAGATAAGCAGAACAGCTCTAATTCATTGCTCAGACGACACCGAATGACGTCCACGTAGAATGGAAGCTCACTAGCTGATGACCGGATCCAGTTCTGAAGAAGGGAATGTTAAGTAGTAACTACGATGAAGCATTCGCAGTTTTTCAGATACCTGTGAAATGGTCGGGGTGCTATCCTCGAGCAGGGGCATGCTGTCAAAGATGGCATTGAGATCCTCCAGGTCGAGCTGCTTCCACAGCGGTTTCTGGGTTGAATTCGAGTTGACTGTCGCGATCACTTCTCTCCCGTGCATCAGAAAGCACCTCAAATGAGATAAGGCCGGTTGATTTGAAAAGAGTGTAAACATGCGGAGCTGTCAACAGAATCTTATCACGGATACGCATCACGGGACAACTACATTCATCCTCCTCTTGAATTACTCTTAGACAGTCAATGATGCAATGCGAGAATGTGTACCTATTGCTACCGATGAAGATTTGTAGTTGTTCGCAGATTGACTTGACGACAGAAGTCACGCGAGACACTTGGACACCTCGCGTCACTGTGCGGATGCTGTTCAGGACGCCTCAAAGATGGCAAAGAGTCAATGAACAATTAAAAACAGCACAATAAAAAGAACATTTTGTGGTAAAATATGTGAGGGAAATAAATGAATACAAAACTTGAGTAACCTCGAACTCTTAACGGTCTTCCATTGCAGAAGTCGTCGATGGACTCTTCGATGATGTCCCGCCCATTCTCGACTGGAAGAAGACCCGTGTTCATGAGATCGAGGAGAGGGCCGAATGATATCCGCAGCTGCACTGTTAAGTAGTCGAGAAATGACTGCTCCCTCTCGTCTTCACTGCAATGATAGCCAATTAATACAAGGGAGTGTGTGTTCGTCACTGTGATGTCCGTAGTTGGCAGAACTGAGGAGGAGGGTATACCTAGTCTGCTGCTGCCTCTGGCTCTCACAGGGCACTTTGAGCGGAGGACACAGCGGAGCCACAATCGGAGGAGACAGACTCGTGTCCTGTGGCACAGTGAGCACAGGGGAGGGGGAGGAGGCCAAGCAGAAGCAGTCACAACTATACACAGGGAGGGCAGTCTAACCTATTGCTGATGGAGAGCAGCAACGAGCCACTGCCAAGAACGCGGAAGTGGAAGGCCATCCCACGAGTGGAGATGCTTTTGAAGCAGTCCGACTCGGCGGTGGCGCGGAACATCGAGATGATGGGGAGGAAGAAGTGGGAAACCTCGGCCAGCTGGGTCAGACGACGACGAGCATGGCGAGTTGTGGAAGGCGAGGACGGAGGGGCGGCAGAACAGCAAGGGTGGGGGTGGCAGGTCGAAGAGGACGGAGTTTCGGATGAGGAGGAGTCCGTGTACACTCCAGACGAGGAGGCGCCGTCCGTCCCGGAGGGCACATGCGGGGCCGAGTGGAACAGACGGGCATGGATGAAGTCGACAAAGTGGTCGTCGCCAGAGGCCAGCAACACTTGATTCCCACTGCTCACCACAACAATACCAAACATCTTCAGCGGCCAATCGATGCGGTCGCTGAAAAGAATCGACTATTTTCTTGTAGTTTATGACTTATGACGGTATGGTAGCCGATGAACTATTATTGCGCATATGACCTGTCGGCAAGACACTTGATAACCAAGCAAACGTCGAATCATTAAAAAGCCACGCTATGCCAAAAAAAAATTGTTATTGCATCAGATTTATCAATCGTGCACGGAAGGGGAAGTGAAAGGAGGTGAGCTCCCAGGACACCGCCAGGAGGGGAGGGCTGCATCGACTGATCGTGAGCTGAGCACCCTAATATGCTAGGACTGTGATATGTACACTCCGCCAGTCCTCCCTCCCCTGCTCCTTCCCGTCTCCTATCTCCATTCTAATCAGCGAGTCTCGTGGACTCTACCCTCATCTTGTCTTGATTGGATACTTTCGCTGTCTGCACCTCTCACCTCCTAACACTGTATTCCACCGATCCCTTCCATATCTGCTACTTCTTTCTCTCTCGTCCTAATTCTCACTTCCAGATTCTCTCTCTCTCCTATTTCTCGTGACCGGAATACATTAGACAAACAGAAGAAAGTATCGGCACCGGAAGAATATTCCATGCCCCGTCAACTGATCAAATGTCTTATCATAATTCTCTTTATCAATTCAATGCAGCTTCCGGAACTTTCCGGAAGAACATTGAAAAACTCACTTGCGATAAATAAAGAAAGTATGTACAAATGCTCAAATATATAACTTTCCTTTCTAATATAAAAAATATTTCGAAATTACGTAACGAAACCGATCAAGAAAATGGGTGAGAAAAAAAATCTATATGCCGTTGTAAGAATATGCAGAGGTCATCTTTTATCACTCAGGCGCTATCGGGAACCTCTAATTGCACATGGCTTCAGCAGCTTTCTCTCGTTATTACGTTTTTCTCCGTTTGTCTGTTAAGTTGGCAACATTTGAACTCAAATGTCCAACTGAACAAATTATTCGAATATTCTGGATGCCTTCTCTTGCTTTTAGCTCATTTATGCAAAGTAATCAGGAGATACAAATGATAGCGTTCGAAAAAGTACGCCTTTTCATTGGGGCGATTTTCAAATAAAAATAAATAAATGGCAATTGGAAAAATGAGCACGAATAAAGGGTTCACGATCACAAGCGCATAGCACTAGCAGTAATTCCTTACAATTAGCTATTGCACCGAAAGTGCACCTGGGCTTTGCCGATTATGGATGACGCATTTCCACAAAATGGCTTGGATTTCTCACTTATATCGTCCTCAAAGTCCTCATTTATGTAGGCAGCCGAGTCCTGAAAAACATCTCGCCATCAACTTAATGCTCTTATGATATCTCGACAAGATTTCCGAATCGTTATATGAAAACAGTTTTCTCATCTACAAGACACAGGCGGAATCTCTTTTTTCAGCATAAAATTACGTAACCTCGTCAATATTCGAAGATTCATTGGTTGCTGGTTGTGTATTAGCAGAGTGAGCAGCTCTCGCCTGGTCGGCTGCCTCTTTCAGCGGCCTCATCAGCTTGGTCTCAGCTCGGATCGTGCTGGCAAGCATGGAAATCTTCTTGCTCTGCTTGGACGATGTCATGAGATCCATGTAGAACGGATACTTGTTGACATGGTTGAGCTGCAAGAACAGAAGAAGTGGCCTGCCCTCCCTCGTCCTGTTACTCACCATCATGTGGTTGCATGTGACGGTCTCCTTGTCGGAGAGTAGCTTGACTGGCTTGTCGCTCTTGCACTGTCTGAACGAGGCGGTGTCTATGCCAGCTGCGCTCTTGCTCCTCTGTTCGGGCGATTCAGTGGATCTCAGTGGCACCGAGCCAATCACCACACTCTGCTTCATTTCCATCACGTCAACGCCTTAAATACTTTACTAAGTATTTTTCTTCTTAACCCTAAATATTTTTAGCTCCTTCATCCCTGCCTCCCCATACAATTTGATTGAATGTGGCAGCGCACAGTAAAAAGTAGGTGCACTTGCGTCATCGGCATTGAGATAGGCTTACAGCGCCGGTTTAATTCATTAGCTTCTCCTCGGGCTGCGCCAACTCCCCTGAGGCCGAGAAAGGAAAGATCACGATGCGGACAACGGGGCAAAGGTGAAAGCTGTGAAAGCTCAGCCTCAGAAAATGGCGAGTTCTTTGGTTGAAGGCCCTCCTTGCCTTCTTTCTTCTTTCCGTGCCATTTAAACACAACAATCGAATTTGCCGTGCCTGCCATAACGTTTTTTGCAATGTCAAGATGTCACTATGCGCCTTCACATGGAAACTTCGTCTCGGGCATCTCTTCCATTCTCTCCGAGCCAATTTTCTTGCTCTAACAATCAGCAGATATGTACTATGTATGTATGTCTCCTCCTTTTGAAAACGAACTTTAATCTGTGTAACTGGGTTCTGCTTCCGAAATCCAAAATATGTTTATTGCATTATCAATCGCCTGCTCAGCTTCTAGTTGTAACGAAAGGACTATCACGAGGTGTCTAAGAAGGAAGCTCCTGATTACAATGTTTCCTGTCACGCGCTTCTTTATTGTGGAAGTGTAGGAGTGTACTCTGAGCAATTATATTATCTCATGTGCTTTTCATGCCCTTTACTCATGCCATTGGGTATGCAAAGAATTATTCTCTCTCTCTAAAATGTTCGTTACCACTTTGCACATTCGCTTCGCTTTCATTTTTCCGCATTGCACGAAGAGAGAAAGATAAGGGGTCACTGCGTACTTGATCGGCTTCTCGTGTCAAATTCCTAGCTCTGATGTGTAGCCAAGCATGCCCTTCTAATAATTAATGCCACTGATTTCCCGTTCATTTACTCTGATTGCCAGAGATGTTGATGCCAATGCAAAAGCGGGCACTGAAAGAGTACAACGGTTGCATCACCTGGCAAAACACACGAACCTCCACTCTTGACGCGGAAGAAGAGTGAGTATGAGATGGAGAGGATGCGTCGGAAGGGAGTGGCAAGAGGACACTGTCCAGAGGGGGGTGTGCGAGCCGCTCCATTCAGAGAGAGTCGGCCACTGCTCAGCGACAGACGTGGCCGTCTGCTCAGCAGTCCCCCACCGCTTTCTGGGGCTGGCCTTCCCGACACGGACAGGCGACACTCGCTCGGAGTGCTGCAAAACGGGTGCCTCCATCACACTTGCAATTGAGACCATGCTATTTCTCGGAATTATCGAACGCTAAGTTTTATGGTGTCTACGAAGAACACTCAATTTGGTATTCGCACGCAAGTAAAAGGAACGCAACAAGAATAGCCAGGCAATCGAAAATTTGACGGATTAACCTCGGAGCAACGGGAGGAATGTGGAGTTTTCTATCGATCTTGATGTTTGCTCCAGCGTCGACGAACAGCGCGAGGCTATCCTCGTGCACATCGAGAGTCTCGACGGTTATGCTTCCCTAAACAATTACAATTTCGTGTTTTTAATCACGCAAATTATTTTATTTTCTAGCTTTTTTTGGTGCTTTTTTTTTTATCTCTGCTGCACAAGCACAATTAAGAAACTATCCAGCCAGTAAGAGTTTCTCCTCATCTTAACCATATCAGTAACGGGTCTCTCTTTACTTTCTCACTTTTTTTCGGTACTATTTTTCTTACTGCTGCTCAAGCACAATTGAGGAACTTGCCTATCAGTAGGTGTTTCTTGTCATAGGAAATATATCAGTAATGGGTCTCTACTTGTCCCTACATTTTCACTTTTTTTTCGGTGCTATGCCATTATCTGTCGTCGAGGTGCCAAGTGGTAACAGTGGAACGCACTTGCAAAGGTTTTTAGACTTCTCGAAAAGATAACAGCCCTCGAATCAGGAAGACAGGTCAACTTTCAGCGTTTAAGAAAATTCCAAGACTAATGAGAAAAAGCGATCAAGAAGTTGAGCAGTTTGAGATTGAGGCCTTTTTCTGTTTGGCTGGGGATTGCCAAAGTCAACATCACGTGGCCATGCAGTGGAAATATTGCTGGCGGAGACTAAAGGTCTCGGATGCCCTGAAAAGCGATCTTTGCCCACCGCTCGTGAGTCTTCGGTGTCGCAGCCAAGACGAAGGATCTGTTGAATCGTGACACTCACTTTCTCGATTCGGCGATCGGTCTTGTTCTCGATTCGACCTCAATTTGAAAGAAGAGTGTATTGAGAGATTCCGGAATTGGTTTTAAGAAAATGGCATAAATTTCCAAATAATTTACCTGATATTGAGATAGACTCTCCACAAACGAAAGCTGTCCTTTCAATGCCCAGAGTGCAGCGCATCTGACCGCCAACACATGAGCAAACACCATACTTCCGTTGACAGACAAGGGGTACCTGATGTAGGTTATCGGAATCCACGGCCCGATTACTCTATACTCTATTTCTATGGCTGAACAGCATTCGTTAATCTGAACTAAATGAAAACCTTCTCGAAGTATGACGGTGCACAGAGGTTCAAATCAACGACTTCAGTAATGGAGAGGCCACGAATCGCGGACACTTGATGTGCGATGCCGTCTGAAATAGCAGACATCGGCGATACTTTTGAGTGACAGAGTAATCGAGAGTGGCCAACCACAATTGCACCCGCTTCCCGTACACTCTTTCTTGCAATCTCCCAATGTTTCACTTTCTCTGTAACTCTCTGAATGTCGACTTCCTTCCTTCTCACCGCAGTCGCTGTAGGACAGGACAGCCTTGGCAGTGTAGATGACACGACCATACTTGGACTCGAAGGAAGTCGGCAGATCCGGTGGCAGGTGCTCCTAGAAGTTGCGATGTAATTGTTGCCCTCTCGGGGAGAGCCAGGAGAGTGACCTCGAATGGGAAGTGGTAAGCGCTGTTTATCGTGCACGTCGGCCTAGGCAGGGTCACGAGATTCCACTCCTTCTTGACGTATACAACGTCGTCCTTCGTGGGAGTCGCCGGGATGTCTTCGCCATCTCTCTGCAAGCGAAACGGGCTCGGATGGTTTGAGGAGGGTTGAGAGTGAGGGAACGGACACGAGGAGCCTTGAGTCGGAGTCGGCCGACTCCGAGGAGTTGCAGTCGCAGCTGGGTCAGACGCAACTCGGTCTCCCCACAACGGACAATGATCTGTGTGTGTGAGAAGGATGTAGCATTCTTCACTCTTCCATCCAATCACCTGCCCAGTAATCTTTTCCCCTGGCCTGTAGCAAGCGTCAGACTTCGTCAACTCAATCAAAAAATCGCTGACGCGTTTTTTGATAGAAGCCTAAAAAAGTTTGAGATGAATGAGAATTGAAGGAGAGAGGAAGGGGCTGACTTCGTTCTGTCTTACCGTTGCGGGCACATTTATCATGAATGCAGGGTGGAATGGCTGCGCTTCCTGAAACAAAGTACTCGATGAAGAGAGAGGGGATAGCGGTCAAGACTGACATTGACTGCTTGTGCAGCGCCGCCATGTGTCACTCACTCTACTACTACTAGAGGTATTCTGGGAACTTCGTTAATATCGCAGAGTATGGCATAGAGAAGCAGTAGCAGACGGAGTAGCAGTGTGAGATCGAGGAATGAGAGGGTGGACAGAGAGAGACTCCTTCTCGAAAGAGAGAGGAATGGGCTGAGTAAGGAGGACTAGCAAACTGCTGCTGCGGAAGGGATACGCACAAGCACAATTTGCGTCGCGTGTCTATTATTTCGCGCGAATTTGAGCGGGCGCAGCTCATGGCATCATTCCAAGCTTCGTAGAATACTACACACATGTTTTGCAAGGCAAAGAGAAGTGAAAGAGGGGCGAAGGTGGAAGTGAACACCTGAGAGAAGATGAAGAGGAGTTCGCGTGTGGAGAGGACCACCAACAATGAAGCAGAAGGGGCAGGAGAAGAAGTAACGAGAGTCGGGCACGCGATCGGCCGACTATTACGGAGAAGGAGACGGATGAGGTGGATGTTGATGATTGAGCGAAAGGACAAGTCACTTGCTCACTCTTCTGTCTCCTGCTCTCTCTTCATGCCATTCTTCCGTAATTGCTACATTTTGTTTCTCTTCATTAGTACTTGAAAAATTATCTATGCATTTAATATGCACAACAGCTACATAAAACTTAGCAATAAAATAAAAATGAATGTCATGTATACCTGAAATTGATTTGACGATAGCTTTTCAACCTCTTATTTTCTGCCTTTGCATATAATCATAAATAAAATAAAACCTTTTTAAGCTATTGTACATAAAAAATATTAGAAAAAGTAAATGTCTTAACACGAATAGCGTTTTGAACCGCTATGCGATACTGTATCTTTCCAACTAACCGAATACAATCTTATTGTTAGTGAGCATTCAAACTCTTTTTCGTGTTTTCCTGTTTCCATGTATATAGTAGTGTTTTTATTTTCGATCCATTCAAAGCCATGAGTTCTATGACCATTAGGGGGCTAATGATGGCAGTGCGTTGTTTACCTTTCCTAAGAAGAAAAACGTAGCTATTTAATTCTCACGTGATTTCTTTTTTTCATATTTCTTCAGTTTGAATGTATTTGCTAATTTAAGTTACTGTTTTAGCTTTTTGGGTTTTATATTTTCTAAATTCAATTACATCCTCATAAGGCATTTTATCTTACTTAATACAATATCTTTTTGAACGTTTTCCTAAATCTTCTCGTGAATGCACAAAATATATTTTTGCGAACTATTCTTTCTCGTTCCCTTTTTTCTTTCTTTGTAGGTGATTGCTGGGAGCGCCGCATGTTGTTTTGCTGTCGTGTTAGTAGGAATAAGGGTAAGTTGGAGGTTTTCTTAATAAACTGATGACACATTTGAAGTGCCTGCCACTTGCTGTAATTTACGGCGCTCCTCCTGCTCTTGCGTAATCTCGGATGCTTACACCTTCTTTTGCTATGCAATTACTTGTGACCGATGTCAGACTCTTCCCATGTGCCCTGTTTTTCTTCACTTCCTGTTCTTGTGAATCCTCTTGATGTGCAGGGTGCTCATTAGCACGGAGTTGCATCTTCTCTCTAACTTTTGATCACTTCTTGCCATTTTCTTCCTTTGACAACATGTGGTGATCGGCTCACTCGTAGTTCAATTCATTTTGTGTCGCGCACATGTTCCGCCCATGGTTGCCTCCGGGGCTGCCTCCGGGCAGGAGGAGTGGTAAATCTCGGATATGCTGTCTCAAGGGCTTCTCGAGACCGGTTTATTACTTCATTTCAAGTACTTACAGGAAAGTACAGAATAAAGAGAAGAGGACCCCCCATCATCATGGAGGAGTCCGATTCTGTCATCAGCAATGCGGGGAGCTTCTGCATCGAACCGCCCTCTGCCGCGCAGAACAGTCAGTTATCTCGCTCTCTTTCTTTCTCTCTCTCTCTCTCTCTCTCTCTCTCTCTCTCGTTAGTTCCGCATGTCTACCCCTTGAGATCTCTCCATCACTCCAGTCATGCAATGCGGCCGCGAGGGATGCAGTCGCAACAGTTGGATTCGGCTAAATGTCGGCGGAACCGTCAGTTGATCTATACCAATGCTTCTTTCGAATTATGCTTTTGCTGTTATAGCTTAAGTTTTGATCGATTCCTTGTGCAGTGCTCAATGGCTCTTCCAAGTATTATTTTGAATGTGATCTCACAATTCTTGCACTTTCAATGAACAAATTGGACATTATAGTATTACCAATATGTAAGTAATTAATTTTAAAGCCATAAAAATGTCTGAATGTTTGGGAATTTAAGAACTTCTAGGGAAAGCATGCTATTGTAGGCTTAACATCACTGTAAGTAGTAAGTATTCTTTGTCAAAATAATGGTTGTTCTTACTGGAAAATAGATTGGTTGTTTGGCTGCAGGTGTTCCAGACGACTCGGCAAACTCTGTGTCGTGAGGCGAATTCCTTCCTCGCCCGTCTCTGCCAGGACTCCTCTGATCTCCCCAGCGAACGGGTACCTTCTTTCTTCATTCACCGCTCTTTACTTTTATTTTTACTTCTCTTACTCCGTCTCGAATCCTTTATTTTTCCTTCTCGTTTCATTTCAGTCTTCTGTTGTCTGTTCGTCTTCAAGTCTTTTTGTTGTCTTCAAATGACTCGAATGAGGACTTTGTCCCCATTCATTAGGACTTCCCTCACTTCCGAACGTCACTTTTACTATTTCGCCAATTCCATAATTTTAGCCTGACATTAAAAAAACACACTGACCAGACCCCATCTCCGCTTCGCATTCTCTCTGGAAACTTTGATTGTGCTGAGTGGCTGCAGAAGTAAAAACATGGATGATGAGAGAGAGCGAGAGAAAGAGGGAGGGAATTAGAGATAGAGAGAAGGAGAGAGGAATCAGCGATTAAGTAAGCCAAGTTGAAAGAGTGACTTGCATGGCGGACACACACGCAACTGCCATTCTCAAATTCCTTGACACTTAACAATTCGTGCTATTCAACAGCCGGGAGGCACGACATGGAAACTAAGATTGTTCCCGATCTGGTCATCTCTCTCACGCTCTCTCTCCCTCTTTCTCTTTCTCTCTTGCATTCATTTAATCGTTTTCTCTGTTTTCCAAGTGTTTCTCAGAGTTTTTTTTTAATATCTACTGAGCTACAGATTTTAGATTGTATAAGCCCCGTAGAAATTATAAAGACAACATTCTATTCTAATTAGCTAATGAATATACTTTTCAATTCTATGTCGATGCCAAATAACTAACAAAGAGAATAGATGTGTGATTGAAGGACGAGTCGGGTGCTTTCCTCGTGGACCGCGACCCGCAGTACTTCTCGCCCGTCCTCAACTATCTACGCCATGGCAAACTGGTCATCAACACGGGCATCTCGATTGAAGGTTCATTTTTGTTTACTCTTCTATTCGTTCATTTGGAGTTATAAATCTACCACTGGCCCATCACGGGGAGGTCTACATCCAGAAGTTCCACAAATTGGGTAGCCCACCAAAAAACCTGTGCAATCCTTTTAATAAGCTTTTTGCAATTTTATAAGTTCTTTAATATTATGCTGAAAAGTGCTACAAAAAAATTAAATGATCATTAAGTTTCTTGTTTGCTTTGAAAAATGCAGACTAACGAGCAAACTTTCTTCAGGAATCCTGGAAGAGGCCGAATTCTACAACTTGCCTGGCCTCTCTCATCTTTGCGCCGAGCGTATTCTGGAACGGGACAACAAGAGTGCAGCTGGGGCTGGTGTTCGTTTCGCAGCACTCTTTCCTCTCATTTGCACACAGCTCTGGGACAATGCAGAAGAAGAGTCTATTCTTGCAGACCAAGCACGTGTATCGTGTGCTGCAGTGTCATGAAGAGGAGCTGACTACGGTGGTCAGCGCTGTTAGCGATGGCTGGAAGTTCGAGCAGGTTTGTTAATATCTTCGATTTCATGTCGCTTACGCTCAAATTATCGATTTTTTAACAAGGACAAATGACGGAATATTTGACTAGGCAGTCAGCTTTTATTCTATGTTGTAAACTGGGATCCGAAGTGCTTCAGCTAGTCATGATAGGGGGATGGGGGCGCCTCCATGGCACAGTCGGGTAGTACACACCGCCCCGAAGGAGTAAGCCCAGGATCGACTCCCATGCGCTCCGAATATTTTGCAAGTGTTGTCGCATCAATATTTTGATGTAATAAATATACTATAAGTGAGATGGTTGCAGTTGATCCCAATCGGTGCCTTCTCGTACTCGGCAGAGCAGCCGCCCGAGTATCTCTGCGTGGTATCTCGCGAGTGTCCGGATGTTGCGAATGGAAATACGGCCGAGTCACACGACCGTGCCAAGTTGCTGCAGCAGAAGGCCAGACGGCAGTGAAGGTCTTGTCGTCCCCTTCCTCCCCTCTTTCTTCTTCTGACATTGAGTGCTCGTCTTGCTTTCATCATCTTCCTTCATGCCACAATTCTGTCATCGATTGCCTTCTCTCTCCCCTAACATTCTCATTCCTCCATCTGCCTCGCTCCGAATCACTGTCTCTATTGAGAGATCCTCGGTAGTAAAGCGAATCTTTCTTCTCGGAAAGCGGCTGCAGGTGCTGTGCAATTTTTCTATGATAATTTAATACTGAAACTTACTCACACTTAATTTAAGTATGACGATATACTATTTTATCATTGTGCGCAGTACCCTTTGCTACTTTCTTATTGTTTCCAAAGATTGCCAATTTCTCTCGGATAGTGTGTAGCTTTTATCATACTGTATGTACATGTGCTCTTATTCTGCTATGCTCTGCAGGCATCAATTTCATATATTTATGAGCCGCTCATATCCCGATTAACGCTTACACAGTTGTCTTAATTTTCTTTAACTCGTATGGGATTTTCTCATACTGTTAACATGCGAATACATTTTCCATTTCTCATCGAGGTTTTGCTTAACCGGCCGAATGATTCTACGGCGGGCTACTGTATTGAGCTGTGAGTGTTACTTTGACTCAATGGTTATTTATAAAATAGAGCACAACTTTCTATTCCTGCTTTGTTGGAGCTGATCGCAAACATTGAAAAGTGTTTGCTTAGCCGTCTTTTACCGCCTAGCCAATGTGGCTGTCATACTGTGTCATCTCATATATGCTTGTATGTAAATTATGCGAATTTGTCGATGATCCTTAAATAAATTTTTCTTCAATTGCAACGTTTGCATCACAAATATTAATTATGTAAGCAGCTTGGATTCTTGCTTTTCTCTCTCTCGAGCAGCTCAATATTGAACGCTCTTTCCCGGGTGCTAGTATCAGAGGAGGAAAGTAAAGTAAGATGGCGAGTGAGATAACGATGCGACAAAGCAAGCAGCCGATGAAGTGCACCCGATCCGGCTTTAAAAAGTAGTATCTAAGAATTGCAAAACGTATTTATGGGATCAGTTCTAACTATATAATATGTATAAATATCGGAAATCAGAAACAGTATAATACCATTGAATTCTACTTATCATCCGGCATGGAAAACGAACACATTCATTAACCATCAACGATAGGCACATGCATAGTTGGTCAATTACGAAGATGAAGAATGATCACTGAGGTTATGGGTATTTTCCAGATGTAAACTATTGTTCGGTAACCTAAATCCTCGTTGTGAAGTCGCACATCTCACTATTTTAAGGATCACTCAAAGATGCCATCTATTTAAGATTGCTTTATCCAGACGAAATGCAGGGTTGTTATACATTTTGCTTGTCAATATGTAGCTCCCAAGCGAATAATGCATCCAAATTTCTTGTGGAGAGAGACGGCGAAGGGCACCAGCACTGAGATGTCAAATTTGTATATCTAAATTAATATAGCAAACTGTTAATTTTATTCAATGCCCTTTTTTATGATTCAAGCCATCGTAACAACTTTCTCTATAAAGCAAAATCCAACAGGAATAGGTTGCTGAAGGAATGGCTACCTTATAATAGTCCCCGCAATTAAATTGAACGTGCGGGGACGCCTGCACTAGGACGAGTAACCCCGCCTGACCAGTGGGGGTCGGCACTTTAGGGACTGCCGAGTGGGCATCGGCTGTGGTGGTTGGTGTTCATACCTAATCCCTGTCCGCCTTCATATCCGTCAGCATTTGGCTGGTATCCGAGCCGGTGACTGGTTGGTGGAGGTCGCTCCAGGGAGGGTCAAAGTTTTCTTTTTTTTTATTATTTTTTAATAGTTAAAGAAAATAACTACCATTTGTTCATACTGTATACATATGCTTGTGAATATGGTGTGTATGCATGAACGAAGGCATGTATTATTCGTGAACAATTTTCACTCCAGTCTCAATTTAAAAATACGTGTCGAGGTGTTGGATATACGGTTCAATGGGGAGCGAGCGTCCAACATGGTCTACTTCTCCAAGAAGAAAGTGCTCTCTTTTATCTCTTACTCTCTCTCTCTCTCTCTCTCTCTGCCTTCTTACTGTCTCTTTCCATCAACATTTTCTCTCACTCACTCTTTTATCTCTTGCTCTGCATTTCTCTCTCTATCTTCCTTTATCTACTTGCTGATCTCTCTCTTCCTCTCCCTTTCTCTCGCCTTCTCTCCCTCTCCCTCGCCTTCTCTCCCTCTCCCTTTCTCTCGCCTTCTCTCCCTCTCTCTTTCTCTCTGTCGCATCTCCGGTCCTATAAAAGGCCTCCCAGTGTATACCATTGGGCACATATTTAAACCAAAGAGTCGGAAGGTACCAGTATAAGTTTCCGTTACATGTTGGTTAATTAATTATGCTGATAATTTGGTGTCGGGGCGCTTACGCTGTTTTTCCCACTTGTCCTGTATTTGTTAAGGAAATATCTTAAAAACGAGCCGATGTTTACAGAGACACGGACCAGGTGGTCGTCGACTGCTTCCGGAGCTTCGACTCAAATATTTGTGGAAGAATTAAAACAAGAAGCCTTTTGGGAACATTTGAATAAAGCCTTTATTAATGATTAGAATGCTACGTCTGATTGGAACTGCAATATTGACACGATAAAAATACGTTGAAAATAAATCTAGCCGTATATCCTAAGACCCTTACCCGGTCTATTACAGTAGGATCAGGTTTATCAGTAAGAGGAGAGGACAATATATAGTCGGCGATGAGGGGAACGTGGGACAATAAAGGTAACAGAGAGGGAGATGAGGAGGCATGGTGGATCATCTATGGGAAGTGGCTTCGGGGAAGGGAGGACCTAAGAGAGTGGAGCTACGAACTAGCAGCGGGCCTGGCAGCGCCATCCAGCTCGAATTATGTCGCATAAAGTAGGCAAAAGTGTTACATCAGTCACTTTAAACAATATTAGCAAGGAGAAAATTAAGTTTAAAAAAATGGGTTGTATGAGGGTAAGATATTGATGATTTCTATTCGAAGGAAATTGTATCAGAATCTTCGGATAACTCATTTTCTTCATCACGAAATGGGAAAGAATGATCCGCATTGCCCAAGTTCATAGTGGTTCGCATGAGTGTGTTATAGGTGCTATCCAAGCTCTCTAAGTTTACAGTTTAAATGGGCGATAGGGAGGCGCTGATGCTTGCTGTTTCAGTGTTTCTGCGCAGATTTTCAGGGGTTATGTCGTGGTTTGTTTCCTTCGTTGAACTCTTCGAGCGTGTTGAATTAGCTGACAAGGAAGAGTCCTTTCTGGTTTCCTCTTCAACGGCTGTCAGGAGACGCGAACGAGGAAGATCATTCATTAACGAAGAACTATCCTCAAGATTCACGGCGTCTTTTCCATTCAACGCTTCCACCAGCAGTATCTTACTGTTAATCAGTACCCGTTAAAACCATACCTTATCTGCCCACATCAGCAAGCATAACATTTTCCTGCATGTCAGCCAGGACTTGCATACAAATTGCACTAGTAAAACAAATGTTGAATGTGTTGTACTCTGAGTCGGAAGAAGCCACTGCGATCTCAATCATTGCGTGGAACGGATCACGACAAATTGGACATTTAGGATCCTGCAAAGTGCAAGAATTAGTTTGAATAGCAGAACCGGCATGATGTACACATGTATGTACATAAACAGCTCCTGCAAATTACCTCATGAATAAGTCGCTTTCCACATACATCGCAAACACACAAATGTCTGCAGGGAAGAGCAACTGTAGATCGCTACAAATTGAAAATAGTGCTGCAACATCTTGTGGTATGAATTCAAGAAATTTCTGATAGAAAATCCACCTTTAGATCTTCTAAACAAATAACACACTTGTAGTCCAGAGGCTTGCCATTTGCGTCTCTGTTTTCAATTCCGAAAATTTCCTAAAGTATGCTAAAGAGAAGTGTGAAGCACAATTGAATTATGACTGGAAAGCTCTTGCCTCTTGCAGAAAAATTGATCCAGGCAAATGAATTCGTTGTCTGAGAGGCCTAATGTTCCATGGATTCATCTCAGCATGCGAAACCTGCAAATTGGGGGTGGGGGAGGGGGTTGTGACTATCACTATTCATGCGAAATTATTTTGTGCACTGATATGAGCGTAAAAACTATCTTGCGAGCCTCAATGATTGCAGCTGTAGTTTGCATCTGATTACCTTCTTCGGTACCAATGGTAATTAGGATTGGAACGTATTCATTATCAGCACGTTGCAGCTGTAATTTTCCATTAACTAAATACGAAGAAGCAGCTATAGTATGTCAAACATCAGCGAAGTCCATTTGCGTTAGGGGAATCTCAAAAGCAGTGAAGATGCATGTGTTGCCGGCTTCGAATGGAAAGATTTCAGATGAGCGGCCTTGCCACTTGTCTTGGAAGGTTAGTCTAGAAAAAGAGATAAAATAGAATACGAATATGAGCCAAGGCTCCGTACCTGAAAGGAGCTTCCTCATTGGCATGAAAATGAATCTGGATCCAGCCGGCAACGTCAGCATCAAATATGAATTCGATCCGATAGATCCCTTCTCGTTTATCGGAAGACCCTTTTGTATCTTTAGCTCTAAATGAATGATGACAAATTTGAGGTGAGTCCTTCCTTTCACTCGCTGATTTAATCATTTTCAGTGATTCTCGTCTAATGTGAACAAGCAGATTGAGGGGGACGATCGCTTCACTCGGGCTGATGCCTCCAGTGATTGGCGCCTGAAAGAAGCAATGCAGTCGAGAATGCAGAGACAGTAGACAGTCTTCTGACCTGGCCGGGCGTTGACCCAAGGAAATCTAGATTTGCATTGTCTCCAAAGAGGAAGCTTTCCGGCTGAGTCTCCTTCCGTCTGCCTCCGATGATGCAATTCTTGCCAAAGTAGGGAACTGCATTTTGGCAACAAAGTTTTATTAGTCATGTACATATATTTAGCGATTGAACATATTACCCTTGGCCGATACACACTCGGAGTACGTGAGTTGTCTTTTCGGAAAGCCTTCATCAGTCATCGCAATTCCAGCGAGTTCTGCTTCTTCATCCTCTTGTACCATCTTTGTTGTTCGAAAGTGTAAGCTGGCTAGTACGTTGCCCATATTCTGCAAAACATTAAGCAATTTAACTTGGAATTTATTGTGGAAGCAGTATGAAAAAAGGTTATGCCAGATGAGTGAAGGGAACGCATGTGACAATAGCTCACAATTGATTGCTTCCAAACAATCCACTGATAACGCAACTGCGCTAGGCATTCCTTTTCATCAGAAGCATTGTAAAAAAAACCTAATGCTTTTAGTGAGCAAGACTACGGGTTTTATGTTATTCATTGCAATTTGTGATAGTATGTCGAATTATCATTTATCAATTAATCAATGAGAATGGCTAATAAAGTGCATTGGAATGGGTAAACATAAGCTTTATTGGTAAGGAAAAAGATGTTCTGCTAAAGCAACATTCATTCGGCAGACCTTCAGACTGCAGCGGTAATGAAATGCTATTGTTGGTGCCTACAGATATTTAAGTCTCTAGAAGATGGGTTTTTGTAATAGCGCATTTTGTGAGAAATTTCAGAAGATTGACCGGTCGAGAGAGATGAAAGCACACGGCATTCGCTGCTATTATTTCAACAATATTAGATGTGGACAAAATAGAAGAATCGAAATAAATAATGGCGTTGCAGAAAGAGCACAACATGGATCTTATTGGCAAGCAGGTTGGTTTGAGGACTACATAGGATGACAGTCCTTCCTGCATTTATTGATCTAATCATAAAAAAAATACTGGTTAAAATGAGATCTGGCAAAACCAATTGTTCGTCAAGCTTCGGCTATCCACGGCTTGCAGATGGCCTTGTATATAGACTACAGTTCTAATATTCACAGCACAATCTAGCAATACTGACAGGCTGATCCTACTAGTAGCATATAGAAAATGTAAACATACAATAGTCAAGTTTGTTGCAACCCTATTTGCGAAGCAACGAAACAATACATAGTATGTATATGGTGGAAAAGATACATTCGCCTGAGAACAAAAGAAAACAAAGACAACGATTGGAAAACTAGCGAGTGTGCAAAGAAGGTTGAATTCTTCAATGCATTTCTAAGGGATGTATTTACATTGCGAACGCTGGTTGTTGGAGCACTCAGACATACTTAGCGAAGAAGGACATCTCATCTTAAGCACGTGTGTAACTACTTTGTTTCTCTTCTTTGAATGGCTTTGCTTCCACTAACCAACAAAGCACTCGCAAGAGACGCGAACGTTGAGATTGAACTTCTGCCACACTTGGCACTCGACGCTGCCAACGTTACGCAGGACAACAAAGTTCATGTGCTTTTGGCGGCAACGCCCGTGAGCTGCAAAGATGGTAAACAAATAACTCGGGTGGCATTATCTCGATGCCCACATAGGATTTAGAGAGGAGAGTGGGAGACACATCAAATGCACAACAAATCTCCTTCTCAGCACAACATTCTCTTAGAATTCATCGGCAAATTTGGAGAGAATGAAATAGTAAAATTCAATAAAAAGAAAAAATGACTAACGATAGTCGTAGAAATAGAGACAGGCGTTGTCTTCATCGCACGTGACTTCATTGATGAAAAGAGGGAAGAAGGAGTCGGGCAGACGACGGATGGACTGGCAGGCCGAGCACAGCCTCAGATAGCCATCCTCCTCCGCGCCTCTCCGGTCACATCCAAATGGAACCACGTGCGATTCACCTCAAGAGAGACAGTCTCGTTTGGGCAAAAGAATATATTTAAAAACACAGATAGAACATGAACCCTTTACATCAAGAATAGCTATTTCTTGAACTCAATTGTTCCGAACTATTCTCTGCTTTCCCTTACTCCTTCAAACTAATACATTTTGCATTCACCATACAGCAAACGCATTTCTCAACTATGCAGCGTGCTCTTTTCATATGGAAATAGATTGGCATCGAGCAATTATAACTGCGTGTATAGAGGAGCTGCCCGTGGAGACTTCAATGTTGTTGAATTTTTGCAAATACTATCCTGCCCAACCAGAAAAGAGAAAGAAAGAGAGTTAAAATTGCACCCTGAAGCGTGCATGAAGAGAAAAACAACATGCTCATACGTCGTACGGTGAAAGTTAAAGAGTAACGTCATTCCTTCTAATAATATGCCTCATATATAATATTTTAAGTGAACCATGGTTCAAGAAGCATTTTTTGAGAAGCCGTACAACTTCTTCATCTCTACTTCATTAATGGACATTTTTTGCTTGCTCGGAGCAAATCGACCGAGAAAGACTGGGCAAAAAATTATGTCTGTTGTCAGTTTTGAGCTTATTCTTTTAGTTCAAATTTCCATTACGCTAGGTTCTCGTGAATTCCTGGGTTGGTTATTGGTTAGCTCTTGGTTATCGCCCCCGCTCGGCATTGAAGTGGCTGAGAACACTAGGTTTCTCTTGTGTGCTTCTATGCCTTTTGATAGATTGGCAAGAAGGGGAGTGTCCCTTAAGTGCAGCAATAAGCCGCTGCCCGGCCAATATCCGTTCAGCGTCGTCGCCTTTCCACGCGCAATTTAGACCCCGTTTTAAGCTGCAAAGAAGAAGAAAAAACCAATGGGAAGGAGCCATCGAATGCCGGAGCTTCCTTACGAACGCCTCTTTTTACTGCTACTCCCTTTGTGGCATGTGAAGAGCAGACGTGTAGGAAAGGCTGTTTTCGCGCGCGCTTCAAAAAAGCGAAGAGAAGAAAAGCTAGATAACTACGAGCTAGTTCAGCAGCTGACGAACCCACTTTTCTCGCCATTCCACTTTTACTTCCGTTGTTGTCAAGAAGAAGCTAGAGCTAATGAGCTAATCGTGTCTTCGATGGCCTCACCAATTAGCTTTTGACGCTTTCCTATTAGTTCGTAGATTGGCGACGTTGTGGTCGGACGGCGGTAGGGAGGAGGAGTGGCTCGCTGGAAGGGAGGCGATGCTTGCGAGGTCGAGTGGCTCCGAGTTGTTGACGGAGCAGAAGATGGGGAAGGAGACGGGGAAGGAGTGGGGTCGCCACGGAACAGGCGACTCAGCTGCTCGACAAGAGCTTCCGCCGCTCCGCGCTTCAGGCGACGGCGGAGAGAAGGAGAGGAGACCGTGCGGCGGGGCTCAGACCTGAAGTGGCACGAATCATCATAATCACAGCTTGCCACTTCTGTTTAAGTGAGGGGAAGGAAGGGAAGAAGAATGGACTGACATGGTGAGATTGTGCATCTTCTGCTTGATTCGCTCAGAGCGCACGTCATCGCAGTGGACATCCAGCTCTCCGAGGATCCTTGCGAGAGCCTCGACGTTCCTCTCCGTTGCTTCCGCTCCTCGCCACGAGTTGCGGATTTGCATCAGAAACAAGGATTATTGGGAAACTTGGACCATTATTATTGCACAAAATACAATTTTACTGCATTCTCTCTAATCGTCTGTGCATGTATAAAAAACAGAAAGAGAGAGAGAGAGAGAAACGAGATTTTATCTAAGAATTCGCTTGCTTCGCACTATTTTGTATGTGTCCGTCATGCGAAAATACTCCAATGATGCCGATCTGAGATAACTCGTGAAAAGAAGGATTCCTATGTACTACGCGAGCAGCGCATGGAAAACAATCTCCAAAGATTAGCACCCTTTGCTGCTCTTTTCTCTCAAGTTGACTGCTTCGATATGCCATCTCAATGCCGTTCCTGTGTCCCTCAATCTCAACTAGCCATTAGCACTAGCCACTCGAGCCACAGCTCGTACAAGCTACTTTCCTGTGAATTGGCCTTGTTGCCGCCTAGACGTCAAGAAAAGGCCGTCACCCCCCCCCCCCCTCACTCCATGCCCTCAGGACCAAGCCTGCTTCTCAAGATAAGTATTACTGCCGGTGATAATAACTGATACCACGACAAGGAGAGTCAAGAACGGGAGGCAAAATATGGGTTATTGGCTCTTCGCAGCCGTTTTCCGTTTTCCATCTATTTATTTCGCTGTAGCCGCTATTCGTTTAGCTATTACTTTTACTGGCTTTGGATCCTAAAAAGTTTTAGAGAAACTCATGGTCAGCATTACGTCAACTTGGTAAGCTCTCGTCCAGCAGTAAGTAGCAAGTTTGTGTGGTCGTCCCACGAGTCTCAACACTTTCATATGCTGTAATTGAATTGCAACACGCAGCTCGCTATATCCTTTAAAGAGAGCGACATTTGGAGTTGCCATGAGAGCGGTTTTACTTTAATATGCAAGATACTGCCCTTGGAGTGGAACCTTTTGAAACTTTAAAAAAACAGGCTTGCGATGCCGTCATCTTGAAGAAAAGCCAGGTTCTTTTAGTAAAAGGAAAATTTATCCAGTGACGGCAAATTGCACAGCTCGAGGGGATTTTGTATCCACCCTAAACCCCCCCCCCCCCCCCACTCATCTTAGCATGGCACTGAGTGGATTTCGCATTGGCTGAAGTAGAAGCAGATGGTTCGGAGGGATCAACGCACCGCCCATGACTCAAATCTACCCTTTCCATTTACTCCGCCCTTCCCCCACCTCTTCTCATCCAATCCGCTGTCTCTCGCTTTGGGCTCAGTTACTCTCTCTCTCTCTCTCTCTCTCTCTATCTATCTCCCTCCGTCCCTCCCCTTCTCAGTCCTTTTTTCTATGTACTTTAGCCTTTGACTACTCAGTCTCTCGTGGCTTAGATAACTAAGTTTGTTACCGATGAAGCTTTTTTGCAGGCGCCTCTGTACTTCTTGCCTGCTTGTCTTTTCCTCATCACTGTCTTCCTCGTGTCCACATTCTTCCGCGATCCCTTCGCAACATTTTGGCCGACCTCTTCTGTTGTCATGTGCAATTCTCTTGGAATCTTTCACCCCCTTTAAATTGTTCTTATATAAAAAAAACGAATAGGCTTCATAACCAGCATCTTGTGCCGGCCAGGCAGTATCTTCAATCAAAATGTGGGGTAAAAAGCAAGCGTGTTCAATTGCGTGCTCTTTCTCCACATTTCAGGCTTTTGAGTCGGCAACATTCTAGCTCAGCTAAAATTCTTGTACGAATTTTAGATTTTTTTTTCTACTGACCTTATAATTGGATCGTTCAGCTGTCGGAGCGAAATTTCACCTGTTCCTCTGGAAACTAAGCTTTTCATCTGTTGTTCAGTCTAGAACATAGCCGACTCTCTCTCTTTCTTTTGCAAGGCCCTCCTCCATTGAAAGGCCTACTTCCTATTTGGCCAGGAGAACTGCGTCCCTTGTCTCTCAGTACATGTCATCCGAAACCCATGTTATTGGCATTTTACTCGTGAAGGCTTGTAACACGATCTTGCTCTTTCTTTGCTGCAGAGCAAGTTGGATTTTATATTTTCAAGGTTTTGATTGATGTGGTCTTCGGGTGAAACCTTGATGTATGTATGTAGGGTGGTTCTATGAGCAAAAAGACTATCTAAAGAAGAAAGTAAATACCTCGTATTGGTCCGTAATAGTGCGATCTAAGAAGCGAAGGACCCCGAAGACGTCCCAGGCCATGAGATCTGGGTTGTAGGTCCCGCGCTGCTTGAGCTCCCTCACCAGCTCCTGCTGACTGAGATGCCGGCACTCCTCTGCCGTGTGGTTCACCTCAATATTCCAGCGATTTCTCATTCATCCGCCATTCATTCGTGCACATGTTTGCTTTCCATTCACCTTTTCAACACTCCACACCAAAAACTATTTGTACAAGGGGGGCAAAGGTAGAGCTGCCCTATTTTTTCTCTCTTTCTCTCCTATTATCTTTCTCTCTTTCTCGATTTCTCTCTTCCTCCAACTATCATATCCATTTTTTCTCTCCTTCTCTCTTTGATTTATTTTTGCTAGCTTCCTCTTCCCCTCGTTCTGCCAGACAATCAACCAATATCGAGGCGCCGCATTACTCTTTTTGTTTGCTCACTTTGCACAGCAGCCTGTAATCCAATTCATGAGGAAAGCTTACCCATTATTTATCAAATATTTCATGAGATTTGTTATTCATGACGTGTATTTATTGTCCGCTTTGCTTTATTTAATACTGCTGTCTTTGGCCTAATAATATACATATTTTGTGCAATATACTATTTCTCTTGAACGAAAGCATACCGTGGGATTGAATGGTTGTCGATGATGCGGCTTTTCACGAATGGTCGGTTCATCGTGGGCTTCTTGGAAGATTTGGATTGGCCGATTGTCGAGTGGAGGAGTCACCGTTGCAAGAGCGGGAGAAGAGGACGTAGAGGGGGTTGCGGTGGTCGTCGTTGTTGATGTGTAGGCTGCAGTTGTGGCGGTGATCGACGAAGAACTTGCCGCTTCCGGAGATGTCGTGGTCGTTTCGAGTGTCGTGCTTGGAAGGGAGATCTCTTCGGGTGTCGCAGATGAGGTTGAAGAAGGCAGAGCAGATGAAGTGGTGGATGTGAGAGAGGAAGCAGCTGAAGCCTCTGCCGTGCTGGGTGCCTCGTCTGCCACTTCTGCTGCTGACATGTTCAACGAAGTGTTGGCCGTTGAGGTCGTAGTTGAAGTGACAGTTGTCGAGCTTTCCGTCGTAGCTTCAGTGGAAGTCTTCCCAATCTCGAGAGCAGTTGTCGATGTACTCATCGAAATGGAAGTTCCCTCCGCCTTGCTGGTCGAGTTTTCACTTAACTCCATCGTTGTTGCTGTGGATGCTTCTTCCGTTGTCGTCGAGGGTGTTTTTGATGTGATTTGATCCCCTTCTAGAAAGGAGTCGATGAATGCGGCAGAGGAAGCAGAGAGTGCTTGGAGACGGTCGATGAAGAAGGCGGAGTCGCGGTTGGGGAGCGAGGCGGAGAGGGGCGAAGAGGACCGGCTGGCCTTGCGCGCCGTCGTCCTGTCCACCACATCCAGCACTCGCTGCAGCTGCTCACTCAGCACTCGTCGATACTCTTCTAGCTCGCTCTCAGCAAGGCGTGGTATTTTCTCATTGCTTCACTTATGATATCTCCTCGTCATTTATGATGCTCATCCTTTTGATTGTGTCTGACTCTCTCCAAACAGGGTCATTGTCATGCCCGCGAAGGATGTTGCATGCGGACTGCCACTCGCAGGTGAGAATCAAGAACCGGTCGTCTTATACAAAGGGAGCATGAAAACTCGCTCCTACGCTAGCTTATTGTATTTATCATCACGCCATATTTTCTACAGAGCTGAATGGGTAGGAAAGCGAGCTCCAGTGAGAGAAGGAAAGATAAATAATAGAAGAGACTGATAGAGCAAGACAGAGAGAGAGAGAGCGCAACAACAAGCATAGATAAAAAGTGGAGTGTTAAGGATGACCGGGGGGAGAAAGCAAGCGAAAGAGAAAGGGAGAAGAAGGAGAAGATGCCCTGCCACCCTGGGGCGCGGCTGCAAGGGAAGAAGCCGCTCCTCACGCGCTTTGCAGACGGGGAAAGAGTGCGCGAGTGCAAAGCAGAGGAGGCAGATATGATTGACAAGGGGATGAGAACCACCGCTGATAGGGCAGCAGGCTGGGGAGATTGAGAGGAGTGGTCATCCACCTATTCCTCCTGGTCACAACGGGTTTTCGGTTCGTACCATCGGACTCCGTCTCTCTCACTCTCTCTCTCTCTCTCTCTCTCTCTCTCCTCTTTTAACCTTGTTCTCTCGCGTATGCTCTAGCTGCCTACTTTCTCTTTCAGACTCTGTAACTTCTCCCCCCCCCCCCCTCATGCTCAAAATGCTGATGTCTCTCGAACAGTTTCCGGGTGAGCCGCCATGGCAAAGTAGTGATTGGCTGATGCTAGATAAGATGGAAGAAAAAGGCAGAGGTGGTGGACAATGGAGGAAGCACCACTAGGCAATCCAATCCGGCTATTATGCCTTCCCGTTGTGCGACGCAAGCAAATTCACATAATCTTAAATGGAAAAAACCAATAAAGAAAAATATCCCAATAACGAATTTGGGGATATCGTGAGGATGAAGAGAGAGATTGAAAGATATAGAAAGAGAGAATGTACGAAATCAAGAATAGCATTCAATGCTGAAGGTAATCCGAAATAATGTAGCTTGTTACGAGCCTATCACTCCCTGAAATTAAAAAGAGAGCAAGGAACGCGCGAGTTACTGTCAGTAGGGTCTAGACAATAGCGTCTAGCATTATTCCAAGAACGCCATTAGAACAGAAGAGACAGACCGGACGCGTTGTCCACATCAAAGTCTTGGAAGGACGCGACGGCAAAGGAGACCGTGGCAGAGGCGGCGAGAAGAGCGATGAAGACAGCGAGAGAAGCGGAACGAGACATCGCCGGCGAGGGCCGGCCGGCTATTCCGCGCAGAGAGAAGAGGCAGCCCGATGGCGCCACTCAAGCAACACCTGAGAGAGGGAGAAAGACGGAGAACAGCGGACAACGAACGGCATTAAAGAGAGAGAGAGAAAGAGAGAGAGAGAGAGCTGTCCACAATGGCAAGAGACAGCGTTCGAATAGCGGAGAAATGCGGTGATCACCCCTCGGGCAATTCCCATCACTGCCCCAGGCCGCCAAAGGAAACGACATGAAGCACTGTCGCCACTGCGCTCAGGTGGACACGGCCGCACGCGCGCCCCCTCTCTTTCCCTCCATCTCTCAGTCCCTTCCTCTCTTTCTCTCTCTCATCATCGCTCTCTTTCTCCCTCTCTCTCTCTCTGTCTCTCTCTTTCTCCCCATATCGCATGTATCTCTCGTTATCAGTCTTCCTCCCTTCTCCCTCTAATCCTCATCTCTTTGCTTCCCTTTCTATCTTCGGCTCTATTGTCGCCCTCTCCGAGCGCCAAGTCACTCTCTTGATCTGGGAGCACTTTTGCTTATCTCAGGCTGTCGATCCCATCACAGCATTACTCGATCACTCTGCTTCTCTCACTCTCACTCAGTCTCTCTCTCTCTCTGCATCAATGCATCTCTCGCTCTCTTCTCACACCCCGTTGCGTCTTTGCTACCTCGCCCGCGCGGTTAAGACCTGTTCGGGTTGTGGAAGAGAGATGGGCGGTCTCCCCTATCACAGCATCTCCTATCATGCCAGCCGAGATAACGAAGCAAACACTAGCTGGCATGCCGGCTGCTTACCCGCCAAAGTCATTCGGCGCCCGGGGCACTAACGGATTAACCAAAATTGCTTTCTCTCTCTCTCCTTCTCTCTCTCTTTCTCTCTTTTCCGTTCTATCACTCTCTATCTTTCTCTCTCTCTCTCTCTGTCTCTCTCTAGTGTCTTAAAATCGTTTTACCTTGCCGGTACTCTATTTATTTTCAATGTCATTTTCATCCCCTGATCAATGTAGAAGGGTTAAAATGTTTATCACTGAAAGTTTAATTTGCGCAAGAAAACAGAAAGTGGGCGGATTAATCATAAAAGTCATGTAAAAGGTATGCAGCTTAAAAATTTGTAGCTTACGCTACTTTGCGCCCTTCTATATAAAACAGATAACTTATTTCTGGATTCGAATGTAATGTGTACATATGTATGTATGTATGTATGTACACACATATGTGTATAGTTTCAGGATCTTCGGAAACCAGGCTCCTTGTGGAGCTTGTTTCTTTCATTTCTCTTATCTCATTTCTCCACACAAACCGGAAGCATTACTCTCAATACTCCCTCAGGCATCCGAAATTGAGATGGCTAATCGTCTCGCGAATGACTGAACAGTCCAATTGCGAGTTTGTTTTGGAGTGGAAGCAAACGTGGAGAAGAAGACTTGCCGCTAGGGATGCATTAAGCGGCCAGTCAGCACTGGAACTCCCGTTTCCAGTAATCCATGGTGTAAAGTACATCTAATATCTTCTCTTCCGCACTACGATACAAGACTAAGCTAACACATTTACCCTATTCAACAGTTTTCCGAGAAAGAAGAGAAATAACTACCAGAGGACATGTTTATAAATTGGTGAATATGAATGCACTCGATGGATGAATGAGAGAGTGCGTAGCTTGTTGTGAAGGCCCTTTGTTCTGGCTCCCCTCTTTCAATTGAATGGAAATGGAAGCCGGCCACTCAAATGGTCTTCGTATCCATCTGAGAGTTTCGTGGCCACTCTTCTCAGTCAGACGCCGAACGTCTGGTCGCCTACGAAATAGCCACTCTGACATCCCTTTCCGAGGATAATCATCTTCTACTCGGAATCCCGCGTACGCCGAGTGCTCTTTCTCTCTGGCCTACTACTATCTCTCTATCTGTCTCTATCTCTCTCACACTCTCATGCTCCCTATTTATTTTCATCGCTCTCACCTACCTATGTACTTCCTCCAGACCGTCTCTTTCGTTATTCGGTCTCCTCTCCGTTCTCTTTTACATAGGAAACACTCTAATTTCGAAGCCCGAACGTTCTTTGCATTTCCGTCAATTACCTTCTTTCTTCTCATTTAGTTTTTTCCTAATCCTCTGAACGCTTTGTGCTAACAGTTTGGCAGACGTCTGCATTTAGTATTGACGGCGTCGGCAGAATGTTTAAGGAATCCTGGACCTTTGCCGCATGGTCATTCTTGCAGAGGGACGAGCCAATCTTTGAATAAGAGCTTGAAATACCTTTTATGATTGTTCATATAACGAGCACAGAATTCCATATCATTGTTAGAAAAAAACAACATAGTTGTTTGATCACACTGGGTGAAAAGAATGTCTCTTCATTCACTTGCCATTTGACATTTGTGTTTAAAGTAGCTCACTGAGGTCTGGATACACGGATGGCGTTTTTTTTCTTTTTTCTCTCTCTCTCTTCCTCTCGTCCTCTTTCTCTGTCATTCATTTACTCTCTAACCCTTTCTTTCTCTCTTCCTCTCTGTTTTCTGTCTACTATCCGTACCTCTTCGCAAGACAGCAGATGGAGGGGACTTCTAAAACGAGAGAGTATGCGAGAGGAGCGGCCGCGACCTCTGGCGAATTCATTAAAATGCGATCCTAACTCATTCTCCTTGCATCATCTATACAATTTAGTCTGTCATGTAGAAAAGGCAGCGCGCGCTGATGAGCATTCTTTCACATTGGCAGTCAACTTTGTGGTAGACTTTTGTTTTTTAATAAGGATAACTTGTTTACTTTCTTTTTTTCTATATTACGACTGATGTTTTATAATTCCCTCAAAATGAAATCTCGTCATGGACCCATGGTCTGTGGAGAAATGACATGATGGCCTGAGCAGGTGAAGAAGTATTCCTTAGCTAGCGTGCAACTGCGTTCAGACATCCCCTCCAAATCTCGCCCACTCGCTGTTGTTCTTGTTGTGAGCTTCTCTCCCCCTCATTAGAAAAAAAAATAGAAATAGCTGTTAAAAAATTTGATGACAAAGTCTTTCCCTTCTCTCCTTCAGTCGCTTCCTCTTCGCCGCCTATTATATCTCCAAGAGAATTTGCCGGGCATCGACCATTGGGAGTTTGACTTAATCAGTGCAATAGTGGATTGCATAAAGAAAATTACATTGCGCAAGTAATCAACCTGTTGGAGAAGGTGAAGTAGAACATGGAAAGACGAAAGTGGCTTGATTTTGGAATCGTGCATTGCTGTGGGGGGGGGGAGCTTTCTTATGGAGAAAAGAGGGAGGGAGAAAGAAGGAGACAAAGAGTGTTGTTGTGTGAATGAAAGAAGAGAGAGACAGAGAGATAGAGAGAGGAAGAGAAAGAGGAATAACGGAAAGTGAATAAGATGAGCCAAGGCAGCAGTGGCTCTCACGGTTCGCACCTCGCATCCCATGGCCTGAGAGAGGAGAGCTTCATCACCCGAACAGTACGCGGATGCCTTCTCATTTCTCCTCTTCTTCACTCCATTCCTTGTTCTCATCGCTGTCGTTCTAATCCACTCCCGTCATCTTCATGCACAGCCTGTATATTCCTGGCCATAATCCAATGGAACAACCAAAATATGACATCAGCCTGTTTTTACAGATAGAAAAGTGTATGGTAGCCGTGCGTCAAAATAGTTATTCTTCTTCGCACGGCGGATGCATCAGATTTGTTCGCTACTGCTCTCATGATGAAAAGTAATAGATAATGAGTCATAATGAGATGCGAGCAGGAGAGAGGGAGAGAAGAGAGAGAGAGAGAGAGAAAGAGAGAGATAGGGAGGGAGGGAGAGAGAAAGAGAGAGCGAGAAGTAGCAATAATGATCTCCCATGTCAGCCCGCTATTCTGGCCTTGGCAAGTGGTGCTCGCGTGCGGCTATCAGACACTCCACTTGTGACTCGGGGACTCTGCCCTTCCTTCCATTCCCCACCTACAATTTCCGCAGCATATCCAGCGGCATACGTTGTTTAAGGTAGCTAGGGGCTTTTTCTCTCTCTCTTTCTCTCGCCCTCTTCCCCTCCATTCCGTTGCCTCGTTTTCTCATTGAATGCCCTTATCGCACACTTAGTTTATCTCTCGTCCGCTAACACATTCTGTTCTTTGTTTTTTTCCGGCCATTTTCACCCAAACCCGCTTGGGAATATTGACATTTCGTACATGATGGCAACGCTGCAATTTCCGCACGGAATTTTTGATTTAGTAATTCAGTTAAGTGCACCATGAGAGATATGTGAATTCGAATATGTAACCCTTCTTGAAAAAAACAAGAGTTCACTTCTCAGCCATTGTCAGCAAAGTTAGTTGAAGCATAGCATCCGTTCACTCCATTCTCTTTCTTACTCCGCGTACGGTAGCCCATTCGAACCTCTCTGGAGACGAAACATTAGGATGATTATCAACTAATCATAACACTATGAAAGCTGTTACATCGCGTAAGAGAGCAAAAAAAAATACTTGAAGAATAAATGACAAAAGTATTTAGATTATGTTGCTTAGAGAACACATGCATAAATGAAAAGTTATCTCCCAGTATGCATTGTGAAGATCAGATCGTTCATACCGTTATCTCCGCTTACAACAGAGGGTTCTCGACCTTTTTCTTATAATGTTAGTGGTGCACATAGAGGCAATTTGCGGAGCAAACATCAAGATTTGTAGGTTCCTTTAATATGTTTCGTTTTCTCCTTTCGTTCAGTATTCCTATGAAGGCAAAACCGCAGATTTGGAATAAGCATATCTCGGGCGATTAGGAGACGAAGAATCGCGTTATGGGAGAGAGAAGTGAGAGAGCAGAGTGCCTGCATGCGATGGCAATGAGAACGCTTAGCGGGGTCACAGCGTTTCATCCTTTAGCAAATAAGGAATCGGTGTGTCCATCCCATAACATGTTGATCTGCTTTCATTTTATCACTTTTCACTTCAAGATGACTTTGGAAGAATACGAGTCTGAGCTTCTTGGGAAAAGTTGTTGTTTTAGCCTTATCGGAGAGGATGAGAAAAGCGGGAGTGACGGCGTGAGAAAATCGTGTCAGCGTTGCAGTTCCATTCCGCTGCAACCATCGTTCTCACCCGAACGGGACGATCTCATGCTCATGAGTAGCTAGCTGCTCGTGCTTATAAATAATATATTATCAAAGTTGGCGTGTTCACTTTCAAATTATAACGTTAAAAAGAGGTGGAATCGTGGGAAATATGTGCCGCTAACGCTGTCTGATCCTCTCTGAGTCCACGTGGACTTTTCCTGATTTCTTGTGATGTGTCACATTATGCGAATCTTCCGACCTTCACGCTCGTAAATGTTCTTCCAGTATGACGGAATACGTGGGCGAGAGGGCAGGGACATCGGGAGCAATGTTTGTTGCATGCTGACCCTTTGAGGGTGTTGCACTGGAGGGGAGGGGAAGAAGCGGATGCCTACAGCTTCCCTGCCACCTTCTCTCCAAAAGCAAGCATACAAAGAGTATACGGCTCTATACATGCATGTATGGCCTTGCGCCCAAGAGACATTTCTTTTCTCCCTCCCCATATCTATCTCACCTGCTCTCTTTCTCTGCCTCTCTCTCTCTGTATCTCTCTCTCTCTGTCTCAACCTCTCTCTTTCTCCTTTCCTCTCTCTTTTTCTTTTTCCCATTCTGCCTTCCATTAGGCGACCATTTTCTATTTTATATCGTCTGCATCATGCGGAGATCGGTGATTAATTTAAAATAGCTCACGCATAAGATTATGGACGTTTTCCATAATGCGGCCATTGCTATTCATATCTGTTTGAATTACATATGTTATATTTGCATATCTTTAAATAGAAGTTGTTGCGGTGACGCGAATTGTGGTGTCGTTGAATCGTAATGCGGAGAGTGGAAGATCTCCATGGCCAGCTGTAGTAAAGCCCCTTTACTTCCTTAACTGCAAAGTGCACTCTCCTTCTGGAATACAAACAGAAATGTCGCACCCTCCACAGCGGCCGCATGGTCAGCCGAGTGGCCTGCAATCCACGCGAGACTAAGCCGATTCCGTTTCCTATTTCTCGCGGCTTCTCGCTCGCTTGCTCTTTTTTCAAATCCCTCTCTGCTTCTCTGCCACTCTCTCATATCTCCTTCATGCACTGCTCTGTTTTTCTCCTCTCGCTCTCGCACAATTCCATCCTCTTCCCTTTCCGTTTCATTCCGCTACGATTCTTTTCCACACACACACAAAGTGCCGTCTCTCCTCTGACAAGGAAATCAGATGCCCTGTTGTCATTCTTCGGTTATTGCTTCTAAATTCAGCTCTCTCCCTCTCTATTCTGAGAAGTAGAGATATATGATCTCTGCCGTTCGCGTGACCAGCCAAGAACAAAGTGGAGAAAGGAGACAAGTGGCCACTGGCAGATGCCCAATTTGCTTCGGAATCGTGTAAGTCAATCTGGTTTGCATCCCAGAGCCGCATTCCATTTGTTACAATCTCGCAATTCATCTTTTGTCTTGTGATGTTTTTCGTGTGGACTCGTGGCGGATGGGGAGATAGCCTCCGTCTCGCCTGTCCCCTTCTCACTCGGCCTTTCCAGTCCGTCTACAGCCAAACAGAGAGGCTCCCCAATTGATGGCCAAGGAAGTCATCCGCCTTTGCAAAACTTCTTCCTCTTTCGCATCTTTTGCATTTTTTTTGGAGGACACAAGTACTAAATTTATGTATATACGTGCGGGTTCTGTCCTCTCTAAATAATGGTCCTTCCTGATGAGCTCATCACTAAGCTCTCTTTGCCGGTGTTCTTTCTAAGTCGAACATTTATCTTTTGCCCGGGAGGCTTTTTCTGGCCAGGAAGTATCCTGCAACTGCTGACAATCGGACGAGTTCATCTTTATTTTCATACGAATTCCCCGCGGACTTCTCTAAACTGCACCATGACTGACATATTTGCGTTCTTTTATTTGTGGTAGAGACATTGTTAATAAAAAATATGTATATTAAGAAGAAGAAAGTGTAGAATATCTTTTCAGAATTAACATATCGACAAGAAGGCAAAACGAGAGGATCTAAAGGAGGATCAGCGAGGAGCGTGCGATGGAAGCCAACGTGACAGACATGTGTGTCCACTACACGGACGTCTTCAGCAAGATCAACTCGTACTTCCGAGACGACATCGTCATCAACGGAACCGAATACGCAAGCAAGGAGGTCCGTTTGCCCACTTTACGGATTAAATCACAGTCGGCTGCAAACGATGCTTTCTCTCGCTACACGTTCCTCCGATTGATGACTTAGAGCCGGGGTGACTTACAAATTCGCCGCTTCCACACCATTCTATCTGTAATCACGGGGTGTGATCAAAAACATATGTTTTGTCCAGTGAAGATAAGTTGACCTCTGTTCACTCAGCGCTTGCTTACTTCTGCTTTGGTTCTCTTTTAAAGGCCGAATGGTTGACGACATCTTCAGTGTTAGGCTTTCTCATCTCTATTTCTCTCTTAAGTTCTCTCATTCTTTCTTATACGCTCTTTATGCTGCTGCTCGTAGGCACGCGACAAGAGAAAGCATGCTATGGCTCGAGCGCAATAATCCACTCTGGCTATATCCGCAGTCTGGATTTCCCTGAATAGACACACAGCCGAATGAGCGGGACGAACCCTCTGGCGCAGCACTCAAGAAGTGCACGAATATATATACTACAAATGAGGAACATGACCGAATTCTTGATGAGCAGAGTCCGGCCGTTCAGAAAAAATGTCATGACATTATGAAAATGAGAATGTGATCATTGCAAAATATCTAGTGCCGACATAGAAGAAATTCATTGGCATTTAAGGAAGTATGTCCACTTGCAGCTTGGCTACGCTATCACAGCTGCCTACTTGGTGGTGATCCTCTTCGGGGCCCTTGGCAATCTCCTCACCATCTCGGTCGTCATTCTAAATCCGGCGATGAGAACTACGCGCAACTTCTTCATTCTCAATCTCGCTCTTTCCGACTTCTTTGTTCGTCTACATTTTGATGGATGGCTTTTAGGAGTGATGGACGAAAAAGGAAAGAATAATAATGCTGGTCGTTCTTTGAGGTGTGCACAGTGACTGCGCCGACGACGCTGTATACGGTGCTGTTCATGTTCTGGCCGTGGGGTACGGCGCTCTGCAAGATCGCCGGCTCCCTCCAAGGCTTCAACATCTTCCTGTCCACTTTCTCGATTGCCGCCATTGCCCTTGACCGGTAAGTACAACATATCTGGAAAAGGTCTGTGAATTTGCTTTTCCGCAGTGCAGGCATTAAAAGCAGCACTCACGCTGAAAGCACAAGGAAGCCTTGAAGGAGGAAGACAATAGCACCATTAATGGCCACATCGGAGACACGGCCGAGCTCGCCAAAACAAAAACAACTTGCAGACATGAGCAATTTCTGAGCGCTTCGTCGCTAAAATTCATGCCAGGAGGCCATTTGCAGAACTCAAAACTACTGCTAAATGTGTGGTGTGAATCAGTGGTTAGAATGAAGAAGAGTATTTCAGCTACGTTCTGGTGATTTTCCCGACAAAGAGGGACAGTCAACAGAAGTTGACGATCATCTTCTTCTCCTTTATCTGGCTGGTCTCTCTCGCCTTCGCCGTTCCTCTTCTCATCGCTTCCGATCTCAATCTCATCTACTCTGACCAAGACTGCGGCATCCGAGTTGTGATGTGCCAGGAGCAGAATGACATCTGGCAGCATGTTAGTCGAGACTCTTCTTTGTCTCATCCTCTTTTCCGTCTCACTCTGGTCACTTCTTCTTGCAATGGAATGCTGTCTGTTTTCCAAGACTTCCTCGTTAGACGAACTTTCGTTTTTGTGCTACTTCGATAGTAATAATGAATGACGCTTTTGAAGAGGAGAGCAAATAAAGAGTATGGTGTGGACGAAATGTTAGGGATGTCACCTTGAATTTGGAAAAAGGGCGGGCTCGGCCACCAACAGGGCTTGTTTGTGAAGAGAAATATTTCGCTGACGCGGAAGGAAAGCTCAATCCACTAGGACACTAGAAATAGAACTGAATAGAAGTAATTACTAATGAATGCATTCATGTCGTAAATTAGGATCGCACTTTTGCTTGATGTCCCATGGTGAATCGGTTTTTCTTAATTTTTACAAGATTCATGTACATTCTGTATTATACATCTTTACGTGCAACACATCTTGTGCAAATGTGCGAGGCCATAAAATCCTTTTATTTTCCAACTCGTGAGCTCGCTTTTTTTCCGTTTCTTGAATTCAGTTGATTGGGGTAAAGAATACAAATGAAGCTAACGTAGCAAAAAATCTACTCTTTTCACTTATCAATCCATATAAAATAATACTTTTGCATCAATGAAATTAGTTTCAAATCAATACTTTAATTTCTTGAAAAGCGATCAGAAACAAGCCACTTAGCCTTTCAAAGGGAAATGGGTTTTCTTTTTGGCTAAAGAAAGAATGAATGATTGTAGATGGTGATGAGCAAGCAGGCCTACACTCTGAGTGTGCTGGCCACTCAGTACGCCTTCCCTCTCGTCTCCATCGTATTTGCCTACTCCAGCATTGCACATCGCATGAAGATGCGCATTGCCAACCGAACAGCCAACCACGCCTCTCTTCCGGTTAACACGGCCACGAGACAAAGAAGACGGTTAGCACCCTTGTCAAGACTGACTTCTACTATGATATTCTCTCCGTTCTCAAAAAATATACTTTTTTGCCTTTCCATCGATAATTTTCTACTTCCTAACACGTTTCCTTACTTGCCATTTCGTGCCAGGGGTAACCTAGTACATCGCAGAAATTATATAATGGCAAACGTATCTTATACTTATATTGGGACACAATTTTTTGCGGTGAAGAAGTAGAAGAAAAAAAACGGGCGATTCTGTCTTTAATTTGTTACGAAGTAATTCAATAAATTTCATGAGTTTAGCACATATTCAAGGATCTTGTAAGGCAAGTATTTAAAATTATGAAGAAAAGGAAATACATTTGTCTTGGCCAGGAACACAATTTGAAAAAGCATGGGAAAATGTAAACAAGTTTTTTTATTGGTTCTCCTCATCTCCTGTGTTATAATAAGTACATAAATACCGGAGACTTTTTCAGATCAGTGGCTGATCGTCAACGAAGGACACATCTGCTCCTTTTGAGTGTCGTGATTGTCTTTGCCGTAGCGTGGCTGCCACTCAATGTCTTCCACCTGGTATACTCCCCGTCCTTCTGCCCTCTGCCACTAATCCAATAAGCACTTTCATTGCATTTCGTCGTTGCAGGTCTACACCTTCGAGTGGGTGTCCAACTTCTCAGTGCCAGTGTTCGCGATTTGCCATGTGGCTGGAATGTGCTCTGCTTGTCTAAATCCCATGATCTACGCTTTCTTCAATTATAACTTCCGCAACGAATTCATCATTCTCTTTGAGCGTACAGGCATAAGGTCAGCCCATTTCACCTCCTTGTACAGAACCAATCGTTGCACGTGCTCACCAAGACGGTCGTTTATTTCAGCAGCCTCCTAAAGATGATAAACTTGAACTGCACGAGAAAGAAGGTCGAGGAACGGGGGAAGCTAGAAGTTGCTGAAAGAATTCCAGTTCTTAAGACAACGAATAACACCGAATTAGTAAACATCTAATTGTAATGAAAACAGCTTAAGACCTCTTTCACTTCTATGTGATAGCCCTTGAATCTCTTACTTTCCCATTGTGCATGCCAATCATGTTGAAGAATATCTTATATTTCCATTTCTTTCGCTGCTTTAAATGAATTCCACCTCCACTACAGGTATTTAGTCAATTTTTTTGGAAAATGATTTCGTCGCTGCTTTTTTTTATAAGATTGTTATTTTGCTTGGGCGTTCGGTAGACAATCAATCCATCCTCCAGTCCCGTCCATGTACAAAGTTGCTGTATTGCATTACTTTTTGTTTTCAAAACAAAAACAGCTAGTCGTATACGCGTATTTCCATCTATAGTATGTGCTGCCCGAGTAAAAAAAAATGCAACTACAGGGAGAGAAGCCGCATCACGCACAGTATTAGAAAATAAATGATGTAATCAGAGAATTGTTTTCAGGATGGACCCACAAGGTTATTAAGATGATATCATTTCTTTTCCCATATTCATGAAAGTAATAGCAAAATATTTGTCATGTTGTTGTGCGCCCTTGATTATTATAACTGTTTGCTCATTTATAGTTGAGGGTTGTTATTACCAGATTGACCGGGAATTTAATATGAACTATATTTCCAGTGTCATTTGCTTCCTCTACTCATGAAAAACATATTAAACCGTGATCAAATGCCTGTTTTGATCAGCATACACATATTCACTATGTGCGATCGGATATAGAAACATAGGGCCTGAAAACTGATTGTACGGCTAGTAAATCTGGTAATTATGCATTTCATTGCCTTATTTTTCATTCCTTTATTCAACCTGCAATGAAAAATAAGTCATTCAAAAAAATGAGCAACAAATCTCTACGACGTCTGCAAAGGAAGATGGCTGTAATCACGGGAATAAATGAGATATCTCGACAATCCACTCATGATAATTGATGAAGAACCGTTTCACGAAAGAAGGTGAAGATCTATTCGAGTATAACAGTATCAGAATTGAAAAGGGCATGCTTATTTTAAAGGGTGTAATGTGACATTCGATAAAGACCTGTAAGCAGTCCGACCAAGGGTCACCATGTATGCCAGTAGGCAAGGCAGCCATGAAGAGAAGCCATTACCGTCTCAAGCATTCAGTAGATCAGGCACACTCTCCTGCATATTCATACATCAGAAAAAATGGCCGGAGAAGGAGATTGAACAGTCAAAGGATAACACAAGACAAACAAGCATTCTCAATGAGGGTCACAGTATTGATCTTGTTTAACTTGATTTGTTTAATAATATAAAGCTATACGCGCAAACTATTACTGATACGTTTAATTATTGAGCGTCCCAGCAATCGGGAAAGTGACTTCTATTGGAACAGCTATCAAACATTAGCTACTGGCACAAGAATAATATGATCGAAAATGACCCCGGGCACAACAAAGGAGATTGAGGTTTCTTTTGTTAATACTACCAATTACGCATAAAGGTCAGCGAGTTCCTTCCGGAAGGTAGTCTCTATCGCTTTCCTCTTTAACTTCAGAGCCTCAGTGAGCAGACCGGACACTGGTGTCCACGGCTCGTGGCAGAGGAAGATCTTCTGGGGAATCTCCACACGGATCAACTTGGCTAAAAGAGGCCAGATTAGAAATGTCTACTCAATAAGTTTCAAGATTATTGCTGAACTCTACGATGATAGACAACTATCCAGAAGAACATGCCTGAGACATGAGCGGTGAGTTCGCCGAGAACAGTCTTAACAACAGCACTGTCGGCGCAGATTTCTTCAAAACTCTTCGAGGTTAGGCCGAGCTGTAAGAATAAATTTTTAAAATGAAATTCGCAAGACGATTAGAGCTTATAAACAAACCTTGTCTGCGATTTCGGTGACTCCCTTCTGGTTGGCAACCACGAGAGCGACGACGTAGTCCCTCTTGGAGTCTCCGTAGACGCAGACGTTGTCGACGAGGGGATGAGTCAGGAGGTTGGTCTCCACCTTGCTGAGCGAGACGTACTCTCCGTGTGACAGCTTCAGCAAGTCTTTCTTTCGGTCTGCAACGCATCTTCGCAACTTCCAAAGGATTCTAGAAAACGACTAACCGATGATTTTGAGTGATCCATCAGGACGCAGCTCTCCAATGTCTCCCGTTGCAAAGTAGCGCTTGCCGTTTCGGGTAACGAATTCCTCCTGCAGGGTAAGTACTCCATTAACCTACAAACGCACACCTTTCCGAAAACGAACCTTAGTCTTCTCGGGGTTCTTGTAGTATCCAACGGCGACATTTCCTCCTCCAATCAAAATCTCGCCCTGCGGATTCTCGTTGAACGGCGAGTATCCAGCTTCAAATCAAACCACTCTTCTTCATTGAACCAAACATTGATTAATGTCAAAGCAAATACCCTCTTTCCACTCCTCAAGAAGGAATTCGCAGCATTCGAGCATCGGGCCGACGGAGCCCGTGCTGAGGTCATCGGCTGAAAATTCATTATAAATATTTTTATGCACATATGTACATCTATCATATCTATAGGGCATGCATAGATATCCCGGATTGCTCACAGTCACAGATGGTTCCGCCACCGCAAGTCTCGGTCAATCCGTATCCCTGCACGACGGGACAGCAGAAGCAAATGTTCATGAAGCGCTGCGTCTCGGCAGACAGAGGGGCGCCTCCTGACAGAACGCAGCGGATGCGACCGCCAAGAAGCTTGCCGATCCGGTTGAAGACAAGTCTGGAAGGAGAAAGGGTGGTCATGAAAAAGAAGGAGACTTCAAACCGACTTGTTGAGGATGAAGGAGGAGTATCCGTCCTCATAGCGTGCCCTCTTACGCTCGTAGCACGCACGGAACATCTCTCGGAAGAGCATTGAGTTTGCGTTGACCTCTGCGATTACCGCCTTGTAGATACGGTCCATCACTGCCTCAAAGGAGTTACTTGATTAATCTAATATATATATATATATATATATATATATATATATATAGAAAATTCTTCAACAACCGCGGATTAACTGACCGGGACACATGTCATAAGTGTTGGCCTGAGGGCGAAGCAATCTCCCTTGGTGCCCTTCTTGATTTTAGGAGCACGGTCGAAAAGGGTTTGCGCGGACGAATAGCCAATTCGTGTACCCTAAACATTGAAACTTTCTTAGAATACAATTGTTTGCGAACCTTTTGAACAGTTCACTCAATTGAGTCAACATCGCATTTGTCATTTACGTTTCTCATCAACAAGACGTTTGCAGTCAATGTTTGAAGAATAGAAAGCGACATGTGATTGAATTAACTGCGGTGCACCTGCCATGAGATGATGCATGGCGGTATTGAAAAGACAAACTGTTTTTCTTCTCTTTAACAGCCTTGAAATCTAATCAATCCTGTTAACGCGGACTAGACAGTAGACTGCGCTGCAAAGATTGTGCGTTTGGACACAACGGAAGAAGGCGAACCTTGGCCATTGAGACCAGCTCGCCGCATACTTCGAGGATGTGTGCCAGTGGAAGGTAGCCGATGTACGTGTCCGATGAACTGCAAGGAATCCCAAGTCTTCTGGCGCAGGCAATAGCACAAAGTTTTTTTAAGCATAGCTCAGAAAGATGACATTTGTGTCTCATTCCAGCTTCTCCTTGAATGAGGGAACAATGCAGTAAATCACTTCTTCATCTACGTCACTCTTCTTCGTTTCTGTCTTTCCAAGCGCCTTTTCCTCTCTTCATGTCACATGATTCCTTGTGCCTCCTGCCAAACAGCCCCCTCCCCAAGTGCATTTCCTCTGCCTCAATCCCAACCTACTTCATACGTGTTTTCCTTCGCAGTTTCAGTAAAAAAGGACCAATGATTGAGCAGGCCGTCTTTCTACTGACAATCAAGGTGGCCTGTGATTTAGCCGTAACTCCCACAAGACCCATGATTGTGAAAGTGAAAGTATTCTGGTTTTAAAGAGGCAGAGGCAACCATTTCTGATCCAAATTTGTCGTTAATAAAAGCATTGCGCCATCTTGGCCACACCTAATTGTTTGAAATAGTAAAGCGTCTGTTTGCTTGTTGAAAAGGAGAGGGTGGTTCTTTTCTAGTGAACAATGGGTATAATAACAGAAGATATCAGCGGTAGAGAGAAGACTATTGCATTTAAAGAAGTTCACTAATTTTTTTAATTAGTCCGTGGAATGCACTGCGTCATGGAAATGCAATGACAAGAGTTGTAATCCTTATCAATGGATTACAGAAGACAGCCCGTTTGTAGGAGAGGACGGAGAATATGAGAGGGCAGAGAAAAGTTGTGAAAGCAATAGAACAAACATTCAGAAGACACACTCGGAATCCATTGAGACCTATGCCGTATATTAGGCAGAAATCAGAAACAAAAGAAGAAAAGACGTAGAGAGATAGAGCGAGAGAAAGAGAGAGAAAAGCTGAAAGAGCGAGAGAAGGTGAAAGTATATGCGTGATCTGGAGTGGAGATAATTGTATTGTGAACAGATCTGATGTAGTGTCGAACACAAAAAACCGAGATAAGATAGGGGGACACAACATGAATTTAAACTAGAGAAGAGGAGAAATATGAAACGAGGAAACCCAGAACAAGGTACTTACTAACGGGCATAGTGCATATCTTTTAACAGGGGAGAGTTTAAAGAGAGTAAAACAATGACAAATTTAATTTCTGTAGTAATTGTGCGTATTAATGAAGCATGTACTGACTCGATGGGAATGACTGCTCCTTGCCCGGCGGTGGCAGCCACAATGTTGCCGTGGGTGATCATGACTCCCTTCGGGTTGCCCGTCGTGCCCGAGGTGTACATAGTCATGGCCAGGTCATCCGGAGACACCAGGGACTCCAGCTTCTTGTCTACAAGCAATGGAAATGACTCGAGACCCCAAAAGGACATTCTAACCGCTGCCGAGATTAAGGAGTTCGTCGAACGAGAGAAGGCGGCAGTCCACGGGCGCAGTCATCTTCTGGCCGACCTCTTCTGGATTCTGGCTCTCGTAGTAGATGATGTTGCTCACTTTCACGCCATTCTTGAGGGCTTTGAAGACCTTGAAAGAGTGTCAAGATTGAGAGCGCAAGCAAAGTCAACCGTCCATGCCTTTGGCAGCAGGGAATGGGTGGTGAAGACGGTGTCGGCGTTGACTTCTTGGATCGCAAACTCGACAGCCTCTTCTCCGAGAGTCGCGTAGACGGTGGCAACTAAAGTAGAGGGAGTGTAGATAGAAAGGTCTTCTATGAAATATTTCCAGAAGTCGTACTGGGGAAGTTTCTCTTGAAGCAAGCGAGGGCGGTGGTCATCCACTCCTCTCTTGTGTCTGCGAAGATCACGACGTGCTCCTTTCTCTTCTGCCCGATTGCCTCGAGTCCTGAGGCCACGAGATCGATTCTTCGGTCGACCTCGCCATAAGTGCGCCAGTGGTACTTTCCGAGCTCCCACTTAAATGTTTTTGACTTATTCCTTGTGGAGATGAAGCACAAATAAATTCTGCATGTACCTTCTCGAAGATGCGTCCATTTGCCTGCTTCTCCTTGTGCACTGCGAGGACTTCGCGAGTGCCCAGACAGTCAAGATTCCAGAAGCGCCTCAAAGCAAACGTTTTATTTTCAGTTTAAATGCCGGTTAGGCACAGATAGCAGATATTAATCGGCTAATATTTTTCCCCTTATCACCTGAACGGCGGCTCTATGCCAGAAAGACTTAACGTGAGAGGCGCCGCAGCTTACAGCGATATGCAACATTTCAAAGCGAATTGGCTTTCTCACCAAATCTCTCGTTATCAGTCTTTCATACGCTCTTTTTCACTGCCCTGCTGCTGATCTTTTATACGTGTGTCACTCTGTCATTCCAAACCAGAAATTGACTCTTTTTGACGCGGTTTTTTTATGCTGCAAACTGGCTAGTGGCTCTTTGAGAAAGGAGCACAAACTAAATGGGAACACACCGAATTATTATGGAAAGAAGGACAAACTGACTTGGCAGACTCGGCCCAGTGAGCTGCGATGGTCTCAGCGCCAGGGAAGGTGGACTTCTTCAACTCGCAGTCCAGCACATTCACGTTGCGCCACGGAGAACTGGGATCTCCTTCGATGGTCGGGCGAGCCTGATACAATGCACATTTCCACAGTGATTAATTTCTTCACCTCTTCAAGAAGAATTCACCTTTATACGAGAAGATCTCTTGAGTTTCTCCTCTGGATTGGCGAAGAATTGGAAGGGCAAGTAGACGATGAGATCATAGACGAAGAATATGACCTGTGAATATAGAATCATTTCAGGTTCGACACCCAGAGAGCATTAAAATGGCAGAACGTCTAGAAGATGAGTTTTTCTTACCTTCAAAAGGCCAACGACGATGTCAATGTAGATCGGGCGGCCGTTACCCTCCAACTCATCCGTCGCATTTCTCTCGCCTTGGCTCATCACTTCGACGACTTAGGAAACGATGACAACTTTTATGTTTATTAGGCGCGAATTAACGAGAACGGAATGTCAAAATGGACGAAAGATTCCAGCGGAAGGAAAACGGCCGGAAGGCACAAGGCGCACACAACCCGGAGGCCATTCAACAACAATGGAAGGAGTCGTCAGTATGAAATGGAAATGTCTTTGGGCGAGGAAAATAGCGACAGCTGCGTGTGTTATGCCTGCAAGACGCTGCGTTCTTTCCGCCACTTAGTAGTGATCTCTCTCGCTGTCTTTCTCACGCTCTCTGTCTCTCTCGCTCTCCCTCTCTCTCTCTCTCTGGCTCTATCACTCTCTCCCCTATATAAGTTTTGGGTGAAAGGTCATCACAGAGGTGATTCGAGAGCGTGAAAGGGTGAACACAACGCAGTGAATTGGTAGAGAGAATGATTGAAACATGCAAAGGATCTCGAAGAATCGCAAAGGAGAAAAGGCTTCCGCGATTGTTTTAGTTCTTTTCTTGTTGCCTTTTTGCGTGTGAGAGCGCAGTTTCAACGCAGAGATAAAATGATGACACGTGGAGCAGGTAGCAATGACAGAGAGAGGTGATGGAAGGGGGAAGCTTCGTTCAAGGACAAGTGAGAGACACGTGATAAAGAGTGGAGAGAGAGAAGACGAACAATAAGAGAAAATATCGAGAGTGAGAGGTAGAGACAGAGCGAGAGAGAGAGAGAGAGAGAAATGGAGAATGAAACAGTGGGCTGACTTGATGGTGAGAAGAGCAAGAAAGAGAAGCAACAAGTGGGACACCTCGAGATAACGGTAGTCTCATTGATAGGTTGTAGTGAGAGCATTCCCCACATCCTTATCACTCGCGAGCGCCGCCTCTCATTGGATGCGATGGCAATTGACACTTGGAGAGCGCGGCTCGATCTCGCTCTCGGAATGCTTGCAATAGCAGAAGAATAAGAAAGTTCATTCGAACCGGTTAATTTCTCGCCGTCGCAATGTCGCTGCTCTTTCTGATTATAATGGGGACATCGAACAAAACTCATATGTTGGCTCAATTCAAATGCATTGACGAGATACTATGGAGGAGAGAGAGAGAGAAAGGGGAGAGAAAGAGAGGGAGGGAGGCAGAAATAGAAAGTTGTAAATGATGAGGAGCAACACGGCGATGGAATACAAAGAAAAATGAGAAAGCGAAAAAAAGGACTAAAATAGAATTTCGACTATAGGAAGAAGTTAGGTGATTTAGCCAGTGAAGTGGGAGGGGGATTAAGGAGGGCTTCTGCTTTAGTCATCTGAGTCGACTGAGTGAGCAGGGCCAAAGTGCCACCGTCCCTCCCTCCTTCTTACCCTTCTCCTTTTCACTCATTCTACCTCTCTCTCTCTCATTGTTCGCACTGATCGCGATGAGTCTCTTACACATTGTCGAGAGATCGATGGATAGAAGGAGTCGCAGAGGGAGAGATGAAGAGCGAAGGCCCTTGCAAAGTCCAAAGGACACTGAATCTGAAGAACTCCTTCAGATTCCACGAACAAGCACAAGGCTACTTTGTACTCTTAAAAATTTAAGCATTCAAGGTAAGTCAATTTAAGGCGTGAGAATGCTGCAAACAAATGGGTTTGCAATTGGGGTGAAACACGAGCACGACAAGGAGAAATGATGAACACTGCTGAGAGAAGTGACAAAAACAAAGACTGTGAGAGAGCAAGATGTATGTAAGTATCAGAGAGAGAGAGGCAGAAAGCAAATATGAAGAGAGAGTCGGCGGGAGAAATCGGGAGGCATCTCTTGTACTTCCGTTGACTTTGCCCTCATTCCGCTTCCTATGTAAGCACGTGATGTGTTGGAGAGAGAGAGAGAGAGAGAGAGAGAGAGAGAGAGAGAGAAAGAAAGAGAAAGAGAAAGAGAAAGAGAAAGAGAAAGAGAAAGAGAAAGAGAAAGAGAAAGAGAAAGAGAAAGAGAAAGAGAAAGAGAAAGAGAAAGAGAAAGAGAAAGAGAAAGAGAAAGAGAAAGAGAAAGAGAAAGAGAAAGATATAGAGAGAGAAAGATAGAGAGAAAGAGATAGAGAGAGAGAGAAAGAGAGAGAGAGAAAGAGAGAGAGAGAGAGATAGAGAGAGAGAGAGAAAGAGAGAGAGAGATAGAGATAGAGAAAGAGAAAGATATAGAGAGAGAAAGATAGAGAGAAAGAGATAGAGAGAGAGAAAGAGTGAGAGAGAGAGAGATAGAGAGAGAGAGAGAGAGAGAGAGAGAGAAATAGAGAGAGAGAGAGAGAGATAGAGAGCATACAAAGGATAAAGCAGAAACATTGTAATCGAGAAGCTGCTAAATATACAAGAGAGACGAGAGTCATTGTCAAGTATCATTCATGAAGTCTGCCTTTATTATATTAATGTCGAACAATAGCATATCTACGTATAGGACGATACGTTGATGCAATTCTGCTCTCATGATAACAGCCATGATGCGAATTTAGAAACAATTGGGCTTGAAAAACTCGCATGAATATGAAAGGGGACTTTCACCGAAAATATTTTTTAAAAAAATTGCCGAGTACACCCTTGGAGTAGGTACTATATCATTCTCACATGCTATTTCGCAGCTTCGTTGCGTGAAAATAGCGCACGACATCTCACATAATTCTTCAGTGATAGCCCTCCTTTAAAATAATAAGAAAATTATGCGGATGAAAGGAAGAAGACGAAAGAAAAGGGCAGGAGGGAATGAGTGCTGCATTCAACTGGTTGGAGTATTTGCCTCGAGCAGGCAGAAGCTATACTGAAGATCAAGGGAGCTGATAGGCAGCGCTTCTGCAAGAGGGACATGGAACAGGAACCGTGTGGTCTTCCACTGACTGGCGCAGGTTCATTCTACCCTATTAGCAATGAAAGAGACGTAAAAGTGGCGTGATGGCAGAAGGGAGAAAGAGCAATTGCCGATGACCCGCTACATCGTGTCATCGCAGAAGCAAATATCAAGAAAAGTCACGAGAGAACTGCGAGAAAAATATGGCAACCAGTTCGCATTTCTCTCCTTCTCTCATAAACATCACCGGTAATAAAGAAAGATGTGGGCAGGAGCTCGCAACGAAACGGAGTGCACGGTCTAGGCAGCGATGTCTGCACTTCTTGGGCTGCCGTGCATTGAACACAATGTGAATCGGAGCACAGATCATAGACATGGATAAGCAACGGCCAGAGTACAACTTCAGGAATAGTAAATTCGACGGTCTTGCGTTACTCTGTCTACATGCGACGTTACTCTGTCTACATGCGAGGTATTCCTGACTATTGCTGTTCCGCAGCTATTACAGCCTCGATTGTTCATCACCATCAGTCTTATCAGTTTGTTTTGCCCGCCTTTCTTCACTCTCTTTCCCTACTAATCTGCTGGAAAGTTCTTGAACTAACCATAAGCCCTGTGATGTGTGATTCCGTGAAGCATTCTCATCTCCTCCAGGACACTCTTATCCTTGCCACAAAACGGATCATCATTTTTATCCTAAAAATAATTAGACAATTCGCCTTAGTATTAACAAAATGCTACTCTTTGTAATATACAGCTTTCTATATTTTATACAAATCACGCACTGCAGTCGATGGAACGAGACAAATCACCTTAAAGTTATCAACTGTAATCTGATCAGACAAGCAGCCAAATTAGCCTAATAAATTAAGGCTCGATAAATAAAAGAAAACGCTACGAAATGATCACAGCAACGGCGCAGAGATGTAGAGGTGATCTATAAATGTTGTATCTTCCGTTTTGTGTCAAACGTCGCGGCAACAGCAAAAAAGCTCTCGACAACCAACTGATGTGCGGGTTGAAAAGCGGAATGGCGAGGCGGCAATGGCAAATATGGCCATCCAAAGAGTACTGATAAAGGGTCGCTCCCTGAAAGGGTCTCATGCCTGCTCTCTGCTTGAGAAGCATTAGAAGAAGATTATTGATCGGGAATAAGACAGATCACCCAGAAACCGGGCATTCCTTGAAAGATTATGAAACAACAGAGCGAAAAATGCCTACTCCCATACACTGAATGCGAACGACCCTCGGGTGCATAACCCCAATTCTACTACGGATCAAACCCAGTAACTAAAGCACAATCATATTCTCGAGAGCCTCGTTAGTGTTTTGGGATTACCAAAAGGAGTGTCAAACAACTGTCACGTGTATATCAGAGTAAACGACGCGCAACAAATCGCCACCATATGAAAGAAAAGAAGAATCAGCTTGCAACTCACATAGGAACAGAATATATAAGAATGTCATAAATAGATTCGTGTATTGCATAGGTTCTTATGTGCTCAAAAATTTGCGGGATTTTTTATGCATCCAATTTTCGGTGGTCCAGGAATAACTCTAACGTTCATATGTGAGTACTTTTCGTATACGCTCATAGACGATGCATTCATACCGTGTGATTCAGAGGATTTCGCAGAGCCTATAGTAGGCTATCAATGTTAAAGGTGGCAGCAGAAGCTGCGCTGAAGACGGGAACTTGAGGAGAAGAATGGGCCGGAGCAGAGGGGAAGGCAGAAGCTGCGGAGAACGCTGACGAAGGGGTGGACGCACCGAAAGACTGCGAGCTGAGACCAGATGGGAACACTGCAAGAATACCGTATCAACTGTATTCATGCGTCTCAACCTGGAATGCAGAACGAGAGTACAAAAATAATAATAGGGGAATAGGAAAACTGAAAACTGACGATTGTTGAGGCTGAGTGAGTCGAATGCTTTGGTGTTTTGAGGTGGTGCAGCAGGCGCAGGAGTCGCTTGGGGAACGGGGGCGGGGACGGCCGCGGCGAAAGCAGGGAAGCCACCGAAAGAGGGTGGAGGATGGCTGGCGCCCAACGGGTCGACAGCGGCAGGAGCCATGCTGAGACCGGCGCCCCAGAACTGCACGGAAGAAAAGGATAAGAAGAAGCTCAATGTCTACTCATATGTATGCAGATGGAAGTGGTACCTGTTGTGGTGGCTGCTGTGCAGTCATGGGCTGCGAAGGGGGCTGCGACTTGGGGATGTTGCCGAAAAGGGCGAGGATGTCATTCGTACTCTTCTTCTCTTCAACGGCGGGCGCTCCTAGACCAAGACTGGCCAGGTCACCTCCGAGTCCAGCCATGTCGCTATTTCCATTCGACGGAGCACTCTTCAAGAAAACAATCAGATTATTAAGTGGATATATATTTGAGTGTCTATTTCTATCAGGTAAAACATATGAATGACAAGAAAATAATTAGGTTGAGATGTGAAATAAAGTACGAATGAACCTGAACACCGGTTGCTGGAGCTGCGGCAGGCATAGCAGAAGGTGCAGAGACGAATCCGCCGAAGAGGTCATCGAGATCTGAGCTGGCTGGCGACGAGACAACTGGAGCAGGCACACCAAAGTCAAGCAGGGTTGCCTAAGTTAAAACCATTGAGAAAACCATTGATGACCCGTTACCTTCACAGTAAGATCCCTATCTATACTTATTAAACCATAGTAATACAACAAACTTAAAGAATAAATAAATATAATAATGACTGCAAAGTCCGCACCGGCTGCTGGGACGCGGGAGAAGAGAAATCCAGAAGCTCGCCGATGCCCGTCGAAGAAGCCGGAGTCATCGCAGCCGCTGATGGCTTAGGTGACAGCGAATTCTTTGCTGCGAGAGCTGAAGAACACAAGAGCATGTAACAAGTCTACTCAACCATATTACTAAATTGAGAGAAACATACGGGCTTTGAGCGGAGGAGGCGCGGCCGCGGAAGGGGAGCGCAGCTCAGCTGCGGCCGAAGATGGCAAGTCATTGACATCCACGCGAGGAGGCACCCAGTCACGCATCATGTACCTGGCAGTCATATCTTCAATTCAAGCCATATCCATTGAAGATATTCTTTTCATGCATAATAACCACTAGGATACCTTTTCTGCTCGTACTTGGCGCGGATAAAGTTCTCAAGAGTCTGATCCGTTTGTGGCCTCCTGAAGTGTTCGGGCAGCTCTGCTTCGTACACAGCCTTGGCCTTCGCATTCCCCATCACACGCATCGATTGGACCTGCTCTGCCGTCCAGGAATCCAGGTTTACGGATTTCACCTGCAATAAGCACTGTTCTTATAAGGATTAGGCGAGCAATTCTATCGTATGTGGAGAGAGCGCAAACCTTGGAAATGTGCACGCCAAGATTGCGATGGATGCCTGCGCATCTGATGCAGATGAATACTCCGAGGTTCCAGCTTGCCCATCTTAACAAATAATATACTTTTTTAGGAAAAGCTTTTATAATTGATAACGCAACGTCAAGCAAACAACAAAGACAACATAAAAGAATTTGTTGCCGACGTCAGAAAGTTAAAAGTGGCGCAAAAGAAATGAAATTCACCGTGGCTGCTTGGCATCGCAGTCCGAGCAGTACTTGTTCTCTTCTTCACGCAGCAGTGCCATGACGAGTGCTGAAATGCAGAGATTGTGAGCTTAGTCAGAATAAACAGATCCAGAAAACAGCGCTAATAAATAATAAGTCAACTCAACAGAATCTTACCCTGAAGACGATCGGCCTCCGCCTTCTTCGCGTCCACTTTCGTCTTTGGCGGCATTGTCAAAGAGCAGCTAGAAAGCAGATTTCAGACGTTATGGATGCTAATCAATTAGTGGAAAAATGAAGAGTTAAAAAAAATAGGACAAGCAGACGTCGTTCGCATAGATTCGCGTCTTACGTGTTATAATAATGACGGACAAATCAGAAAATCCACCGACGCTATTAATGAAATTATTTAAATGTACATGGTTATTTCTTTTCGCTAATTTAAATATGAATCACTGCCCGAAAGATACGCCTAAGGACTAGGCGCGTAAAAAATTATACGAAAAAGCAGAGCCTACATACTCAAATATTTTGAACATCCGTGTTTAGTGCTGATGTGCACTTACAACATCCAATTTTGGTGGTACACCGTACACCCTCATCATTTTCAATTTATCACGACATTAATCAGTTCACAACCTTTTTTCCGACTGTGCACCAAGGAGTATCAGCTAACTAATATGTGATGGGTCGGTCTTATTTTGATGCATTCATTAACTCGTTTCAACATATGTTGTTAATGCTCTCTTCAACTTCATTTTCTGGTTAATAAATTTATAACCTATTACCACTGTCCAATTGGTCGTATCCATTCCGGTCTTCACTTTTGTGTCCATTTTGTGAATATCATGTGAAGAGAAAAACCAGTTTTAAAGTGCTTTGCATGTCGCCCATTATGTATACATTAACATCATGTTAAATATAGATGGACGTATGTATGTTCGTCAGAGGACGAAAGGAAGGAAGACATTTCAATAAGTTACTTTGAATAGTTTTCTACGTCGATCGCGTTTTCTTTCTATTGCTGCATAAAGTCCTTTCTTTGACGATAGATAGAAAAACTCGATGCATTAATAGAAATATCTTCCCTGAAATGTGTAGATAAAATTACAACTTCGACTTTTGTTTGCGCCGTTCCACGGTGAATCGGTGGCGGGGGCGACCCGAATTGAAATGACTAATACCACATGCTTACATTCGTGTAAGGAGATACTGCAAGTTGAAGCATGGATTAATAAGCTCTTTTTAATCTGCGATTATAAAATAAACTGGCAAAAGTTACATCAAATTTACGTTCTTTCCCCCCCCCCCCCTATAAAATATGTCAGATATCTATTGCTACAAATAATTTCCACTTCTGCTGAAATTTCCAAATTTGCCATTTCTTAATTAATTGTTTTGCTTAATTATTCATTTTCATTGGTAGGCCATAATTGAAAAGTATCAATCGACCGCCCTCCACCTGGACAAATAAGCAATATGAATACCGATAAATATCTATTTTTCAGCTTTTTTAAAAGGACGATGCACATGTAGCAGTGGATTGGACTGACTCTGTTTGATATCCAGAAAATTGAATTGACGTGTATATATCCCATGATGGAAATAAACTGTTCAGAGTGTGTAAAGTTTGGTGTAAAATGTATGAAAGCCATACCGGTACACGGCGTTATATTGGAGAGCCTGAAGAGACTGATTTTTAAGCTTGCTTGAAAAGAAAGTGCTACATACAAAACAATTAAGAAATTTTCCATCAACTTACAATTAGAACGTTCATCAGAAAATTTATTCACTACAAAGCAAAGATTGTACATGTTTACTTTATAGATGTGGCCAGCTACAGCAAAATGCCCTTGAGAGGTGATATTCATACCTTGTTCGTTAAGCAGGTGCATGATGACAAAAAAAGAAATAAACAAAGAAGATCATGTCATGAGAACGCAAGGAAACTTCCGGTTCTTTGGTGTGCCCCGGGGTCTGCATCATTTGTCCGCGTGACACGGGGCAGAGTTATACCCCTCTACTCTCACCAGGTTGGTATTGCAGTGGTTGTGTAAGGTCTCGCATGCATGGAAGAGCTAGAGAGGGAAGAGAAGGGGAATATCGTTGCTCAATCTTCTTCCTTGTCCGTCTAACAAGAAGTGCTGCCCTCTTACCTGATCTCACCGGGAGTACCTAGACACCAGCCATGTGAAACACAACATTAATGACAACGCGCCCAGGCTTCTTGAAACAACAAAGATAAGTGGATGAAATGACAGTGAGAGTTCGAGTTAGTGAATGATGTGAAATGAGAGAGAGGGGGAAGAGAGAGAGAGAGAGAGAGAGAGAGAGAGAGAGAGAGATTAAGAGTGCAAAGATATAGACGCAGGCAGAGTAAGCGAAAGAGGCGGTCAAAGCCTGAGGGCTTTACGATATGCATGGCATAGATTGTCTTTCGGTTGCCGCTGGCAATCTCATGCCAGCTAAGTGGCCTTTCTTTCCAGATGAGTTTTGCTTCCGCATGTTCTCATCATTTCTTCTGGATGAAGTAACTTCGCCGATGCCGTTTTCTCCTCGAAGGAATTGTTGTAAAGGCTTCTTTTTATCCTCTTTCTTTCGCAACTTTCACTGGAATTGGCCGGTTGAAGGAGGCTTTCATGTCCAGAAAGAAGAGCAGGAATCTCCACGCATTCTCCACCTACAACCATTCTTCAAACCTCGTTGCGTTGTTTGCCGCCGCCACAAAACAACCAGTTAACTGCGTCATTACACCCTTCCTCTATTGTGAGTAATCTTATTTCCCAGAGAACTGGAAACAAATGGCCGGCTGTAAAATACAGATCAAATTGTGAAAAGAGTGCAGGGGCATATGATGGACGAGGATGGGATCACTTTCATTGATGGGTCTGCAGGGGTGGGGCAGGTGCTCTGATTCGACTGTGTCAGCCATGGCAGACAGTTTCTGCAGCTGTTCACATTATCTCTCTTTCTTTCCCTCTCTCTCTCTCCCTTTCCTCTTTTTGAAATCCCTCCTCCTTAATAGATGGAGTGAAAATTGTTGTCCTTTCTGTCCACTCACCACTTTGCTCCGTATCTGGCTAAAGTTGCTTTTGGTCCCTAGTATTTGGCAATCCATGTGAGTGAGAGAGAGGATGATATGGAGAGAAGGAGAGTTCCGATTTGGAAGAGAGGAGTGGTGAAGCTGTCACTCCTCAGTCACCCTCTCCCCTTCCCCTCTGGCCACAAGTACATCGTCTGAGCACACCAACAATCAGCAATGTTTTCTCAAGATATGCATATCGACTTTAAGTATCTACGTATGTATGTAGATAGACAGCCGGTATCTTAGCCATCTACACTTCCTTTTCATCTACACCACTCTTTTTATCGCCCCGTCTCGGCAGAGCAGGAACAGTGCACAACTCAGCAGTCACGCACTTCGTTTGTCCTCTACAAGGAGAGATTCCTCATGATGTCTCCTTCCCGCCCTGTCCTTCTCCGGTTTCTTCAATTCTCTTTCTCGATTCTCGATCACGTGATCACGACGGACACGCATTGTACTCTTGCCTTTCTCTTTCTCTTTCTCTCTCTCTCTCTCTCTCTCGATCTTTCAAATGCACTTCATAGTGTAAAGTGACGCAGTGAATAGTAAGAGGGATAACTGTGGAGGGAACGGAGATTAAGGAAGAGCAGAGGACCTTTCCATCAAGTACATTAGCCTGCCTGGCACCAGCATGACTTTATCTCCCTCTCTTTCTCTCCTCACTCTCTCTCTCATTCCCTCTTTCTTTCTCTTTTTCTTTCTCTCTTTCTCACTCCCTCTTTCTCTGTCTCATTCTCTCTTTCTCTCCCCCCCTGACATCCATTTCTTGTGCTTCCCCGATGCCGTGTCTTCCTGGTGTTCCTCCTTCGCATTCCCACCATTGTGCCTCACCACATTAACAGCATTCTTTGTTCGGATTGCCTGGGAGAACCGTTGTCTGTCGCAGCTAAACATAGTGTGTGAGCCGTTTCCTTATTCTTTCCAATTACTCATCCTTTCTTCCCAATTTTATCATCTTTGTTCCGAATCTTAGTTGTTCTTTTTTGGGCTTCTACTAGAGAAGAAGGCCTTGTTCTGAAGCGTATAAATATGAAGCCGTCTGTACCCCTGCTGTCCCGCCACCCAACTGGCAAGTTTTTTTCTGTGTACGCTGAACAGCTGATTGACCATCAATCGTCTCTTTGTAGAGACCATTGGCCCCTTCTTTTCTGTCGCCCTATCATTTCTTCTTCTCTCTCTCTCTCTCTCTCTCGCTCTCTCTCTCACTCACTCGCTCGCTGTCTCGCTCTCTCTTCCATTGTCTTACATGGCTTCAATCATGCGCCGTGCCGTCTCGTGATTCATAATTCAACACTCAAAAAGGGACCAAGCGTGTGCATTGCCTCTACGTCATCCTCCACATAAATGGATGTCCACTCTCCACGGTTGCGAACTTCGATCACACGTGTTTGGCTGTGCGATGCACTTTGAGAGAGGGAGCGGGTTGGATGCAAGTACAATTAGCGGATGCGCGGAGGGTCAGATTGTTTGGAGATGAAGGATGAAGGGAGAGAGAGAGGAGGGAGGAAGAGAGGGCACACAGAAAGAGAGAGAGTGCGTGGGAAGCTATCGAGGAAAGTAAAGAACTCAGTCAATGGAGAGTGACCGCGAGAGGACAGGGCCATCTGCTACAGCTGCACTGTATACCAAATTGCTGCATGCTCGAGGGAGAGCCATGTCCTCATTTGGCAGAGAGAGAGAGAGAGAGAGAGAGAGAGAGGGAGAGAGGAGGAGGAGGGAATGGGTGCTGATGCATAATATGAGGAATGGAGAGAGAGAGAGAGAGAGAGTAGAAGGGGAAGAGAGGGAAAAGAAGGAAGAGGGGGAAGGCCAGCATGTGCCCTGTGCACTGTGCAGCCTGGCGACCACGCGACGTGGCGGCCTGGCCCTCACTGTCAGAGAAGAGACAGTTCTGCCGCAGGCCTCGCAGTGTCACTTTCTCCGCACCATCTTATAAAGAAGAAATGTTTTTCACCCAAAGAACTTTCGCATCCGGCTGTCTCTCTTTCTCTCTAATTTTTTCTCTGATTCCCTCTCTCTCTCTTTATGCACCTGTCTCTCCCTCGTGTTCCCATAACCTCGCTTTCCCCTGTTCGTATCTTCGCTGCTGTAATCAGACTGCTCTTCCACGCCTATCAGCTGAGCAGCGCGCGCCTTCACGGTCGCAATAGCGAGCTACTTTTTTTCCTTCTCTTTATCTCTCATCTTTCTCTCTTTCTTTTATTCTTTTATTCTTTCTCTCTCTCTATCTTGCCTCCCTTTCTCACTCTCCATCTTTCTTTCTTCTCCAAACCAATCTTTATAAGCCTCTTTTTCTCAGTCGTTTATGTTCCAAATCACTCTCTTCTCTCTCTTCTCTTTCTCTCACTCTCTCTTCCACTCTCTCTCTCTCTCTCTCTCTCTCTTCTCTGCCCCACCCTTAACTGATCACACTCCGCGGAACGCCTTCTCGACATGTCCACCTACCTCTATGTTCATGCTTCTCCTCGCCAAGAGGTCGTAATAATCACACTTTGCCCTCTACCTACCATCTTGCCCGGTCGCTTTCACTTCATTTGCTGGACAATTAAACGAGTTCTGAACCTAACTCAATTTCATATCATCTCTACGTCATATGTGATCTTCTTTATTTTAAGCTTTAGTGCTGCCTCGTTAAAATAGAAGAAGAAGGAGATGAAGAAAAAGCTTTGAATGGATATTAGCATATACTCTCGAAATAACCTCCACTCTGCACTCCTAGAACATCCTCTCTTTTCCCTCGCGCACGACATGTTCTTCGACATCCTCACATTCATTTTCTCTTCCTTTTTCACTCTCATTCCTCGCCTCTGTCTGCTCTCGCCCTTGGGCCTTTCCAAATGCGTCGCGTTCTCTCTCTTTCGAGCATTCTGGTTCTTTCTCCTTTTTCTTCCGTTCTCTGGCCATTCTCACTCGACATTCTCGGCATCTCTCAATCAAGACTCGAGTGTCCACTCTCCTCAAACCACTGCCACCGATGTAGCCAAACCCTCTTCCTGACTCGGCGCCCTTCTTTTCTGTCTGCAGCCTCAATATGCTATGAGTGAAGAGAGAAACTGCAGGTTTGGCCGCAGGCTGTTTACCTTGTTTGGCCTCTCTCTCTCTCTCTCTCTCTCTCTGTTCTCTCCGCTCTCTCCTTCCCTGGTTGCTAACCCTGTGGTAGTTGCTCCATCGCAAGCGAACACAGATACACAATGTGAACGCACCATTCGGGGTGCATTAAAGAGGAGTGACCTCCTAGACGTATGTGCAGCTCTCCCTCCCCCTCCCTTCAGCTGCAACTTCTCAGGACACCGTTCCCCCAAATCGCTCAGTCACTGACGTTCCCTTAGCGAGCTGCTCAATTTGTCGCTCAAATCACGAAGCCCCCAATCACGAGCTGTCGTTGTCGTTGTTGTTTTCTTTTTGTCTCCTTCTGAGCCGAAGATAATCCGTCGTTGTCTTCGCTTCGCTCGCTCTTCGTCCCCGTCTCTCTGTGTCTTGGCCTTTGAAGAGTGAATTGGCTGCTTGGCATAATTGATGTGACACGGCGAAAGAGAAATGCCAGTCGCCTCCCGCAGCTTCTTCTTCCGCTCTCTCTCTCTCCTTCCTCCCATTGAAAATAACGTATGAGAAGGGTGAGCAGCATCTTGATTTGGCGTCTTTTAGACGCCTTGATGCTCGTGCTGATTCCGAAGACTCAAGGACGGCGCTTCGCGAATGCCGTGCCCCACTGCGAGGACAGCGGCCTCTCCACTCTGCACGCTCTTCACGTCGCTATTCAGAACAACCGAGTTGACATTGTATGAACTCATTACATCTTCAGCTTTAGCAGTATGCACTTGAAACAGCTTCACAAATGATGACTTCAACGTCGACGACAGAATAAATTTAACTAAAAATCTGATTTTCTGGAAATAAAATGGATTTAAAAATTGCAGGTACGGCAAGTTCTAGCAATTCGAGAGAGACTGATCACAAGTGAGGCATCGAGAGCCTCCGCTCTCATGCACGCAGTTAGGAACTCCAATGTCGACATTGTCCGCTTCCTGGTATCAAAAGGTGATCGGATCGCTCTCTCTTTACTTTGTATCTCTCTCTCCTTTTCCTTTTCTCTCTCCTATTCGCTCTCTCTCTCTGTGTAATAATCTCTCACCTTCTCAGTGAGATGTTATTATCTGCATCATCCTCTCAGGCACTGATCTCAACCGAACATCTACGGATGACCTCCGGATGGAGACTCCGCTCTTCACGGCTGTCCGCCAGAAGAACGATGACATCGTGCAAATTCTTCTCGTCGGTTTCATTCCATGTCTCATCGAAGCTGTTTTGCTCGAAGAAAAAGCTAGTGCATGAAACGGGTCTTGTGTTCTGCTGCATCCTTGCAAGGCTTTCCTTTTATAACGATGTGTCTCTAAATTGCTAGTTGTGCCATTGCCAGGTGTGCCTAGCAATGAAGTCCCTTGTAGGAAGCGGGTGCCTCTGCGAACATCGCCGACCTGAGCAGCCGCACTCCTCTCTACCAAGCAGTGTGGCTGCGGAGTGAGAAGCAGGCTCGTCTTCTCATTCTCCACAACGCGAATCTCCATGCAGCGGACAAGCTCGGCTTCACTCCGTTGCACATTGCATGTCGTAACGGAGGTTTGTTTCTCTTCCATTCAGCAGATCATTTCCTATCATTCAGCCCCATCTTCCAGACTCCGTTGGCCTCATCGCTTTGCTTCTGAACCACGGAGCAAACCCAAATCGGCAGACGAACTCTGGAATGCTGCCCATTGACTTCGCCATTGAACGCCGTGACCTGGATGCTGTCCAAATGCTGCTTCAAGCCGGATCCATCGAAGGATTCAGAGCAACTTCTTAGTAAGATTCTTATCTCACATTCTGTCTGCCATTACGTATGCGACTTTAAGTGTAGGCCGGTATATACATAGCGCTAGCGCTATCAAAACAATAATTAAAAGTTTGAACGACCTATTATTATGCCCATTGAGGCTCAAAGAGTCAGGAAAACTAATCTGACAGACGATTACTCAGACTGTTTTGCTCCTTATCTGTCTGTTTTGTTGGTATGGCATTACCTTAGACGGAAGTTATTTAGGCTAACTTGAATGCTAAATTAGTTAAAGTACCAGTATTTTTCCCGGGTTTAAAAAAGCAATCTATTTGGATATTTGTTTTGGTCCACGCAGCATACATTTCTTATTCGCGACATTTCATTTATTTCCTCGTGAATATATTAAGGCGCACTTTGCCATGGGCAGTCTGGTAAGCAAAAATGGACGGCTATTTTTTTGTTTTTGACATGTCCATTCTTATTCTTTTTTAAGTAGTGCTCGGAATACTAAGAAGTAGAAAGGAAAACTGAAAAATAATTTGATTGTAAATATTTTTTATATTTGATGACTAGTTATTAACTCACTAGTTATTTGGTGAAAACTGTTAAATTCATTTTCAGCGTACGTGACGTGGAGTCGGAGCGGGATCCTGTCCTCGTGCAGGAGCACCTCGACCTTGGGATCTACCAGCTGCTCAAGACACATCGCTCTCGCCAACCCACCACCCTCTTCACAACAGCTCTCATGCGTGTTCGGTATGGCTGTCTGTTCTGGGTCTGGCCCTTGATCTACTCTTCTGCCCTGTCTAGAATCCGGAATGTCCTTCCTTCCAGAGTGCTCTTGATGGAGAGGGAGACGAGACTGCGAAGTGGTCGCTCCATCGTGCACACGGCCGACTCTCTTCCCATTCCCATCGAACTCAAGCAGCGCATTGCCAACTTTGTCGGGCCGAACAGAAGCTTCCTCGAATAGTCCAAGACCAATCTATTCCAATGTCGTTTCCAGGTTGTTATGTGGTTTCCAAACTTTCCATAAGACTATGCCCTTTCCTTCACGTGCAATATCTAAGAGTAACATGGCCATATGACCAATTACCTTAACCGATCCTTCCTTCGACAATCAGAAGGAAGCACTTGTTGTCTGTTGCCAGGAGTGGCTGATATACATACTTAGGCCACTGTTTCGCCCGCGCTTCTTTCTTCTTTCTTCCATTGCTTGACGTGTCTCAGAAATCTAGCGATGAAGCTTGAGCCATCAGCATGTGAACCGACATGCCCATAATTGTTTATTCATTCCCCCCTTTTTCCGTTAGGCGCTTATTCAGATGTATGTATTTGCATGGATGTTTATATGTTTTGGCCATTGACTTACCTACCTGCCCATACACATTATGGCACATATTCCCGTGCGCAGTTTTTCTGATGAGAAAGAAATCGCATATGTTCTTTATTGCTTCTCCAGTCTCCCTCGCCTTCACAGGGCCGGCCAACAAATCCACCCGAATGACTGACGGACGATGCTTTACTTTGTATCCAAGAAGACTTTGTAAGTACATAGATGGACTAACATGTATAAAGAACTACTATCTTCTCCACATTTGCTTTAAGAACATGATTCTTTTGGATGCAAATATTGAAATCTAATCTAGACAAACTTCAGTGACTTGGCGGCTAAACGTTTTCGATAACTAATGTTTCTACAGGGTTGTTGTTGTGGAAGAGGAAAGAGGTAGTGAATGGGAAAAGAAAGAGAGAATGAGACATAGATGGAGCAGAGAGGTCGAGAGTGTCCCGCCCTCCAGCAGTCTGCTGCATTCCTTCTCAAGCCCCATGCGTGCCCTCCTCCCTCTTCCGTCAAAGTTTTTTTTTCTATAAAGCGTTCACGTCACAATGCCGTCACGACGTCTTGACAACTTTTCAGCAATTTCTTGTTTTTCCAAGTAAAAAATAACAATTGCCTGAAAGAGCATTTGTCTCGTGAACAAATCTCCTCCACTGCATCTCTACATAGATCTATTGGCTTCTCAATACGTCCATCTCATATCCAGAATGCCATCTGCCCGTCACTCCCTCGTTCTTCTCTTCCGCCTCGCGTCATCTCTGCAGCTTCTGCACACTGCGCAGACTTCCGCATTCCAGGAAGAACTCCCTCGAGCAATGGTGCTTCTAAACATCTTGAAATCAGAGAAGAAAGAATGAAAACAAAGTTTATTTGCGATTATGGTTGCTTCGAGATGACTTATTGAAGGCGGCGTCTTTCTGGCGAAAGAAGTCGGGTGGCTTCTTTCAATTATCAGTCGAATTTCATCCGTCGGAAGGTGTTGTCGGCGGTGGTTTCTTGGTGGAGACACTGTCAACACCAAGAGTCCTCCTCTATTCCTTCGAGGCTAATCTTCCACACAATATGGTCAGTAAACCAGACATGTCCAGAAGGTTCCCTTGCCGCCTCCACTCTCTTCCGAAATACGCTTCTTACCTTTTTCAAAAAAATTTTAGGCGAGACCAAAATCCAAATCGTCTATCTATTATGGCATTTTCTCAGACGTTAGAAATTTATCATGGCCTCGTGTCCAGAGCTTGATGAATAGCTCGAATGACTTTTTACATGAGATCGTCAAGGGAATTGAGAGCCACCCACATGGCGATATTCATAAGGCAGAAGTTGAACTAGTACACAAGTTTCCGTCCCATTCTTCTTCGAATAAAAAAAATCCACATTACGTCATAAAACAAGAAGTATCCGGAATTTCAGGATATTATAAGCTACTTATCTTTCTTTATTACGTACTGAAAAAAAGTGTTCAGCATTTTATTGCTACTGCCTCCCTCATACATATAACAGGGGAGCCAATGGAACAACAAAAGAGTGCGCAGCTGCAGGCGGACACGGACCGGAAGCCTCCTTTCTTCCCCCCTTTTAAGTGCCTGGATAACAGTGGCGGGCGCTATTAGACACCGCACTTTCCCTTCCGTCCCTCTCTTTCTCTGACAGACGAAGGACTCAATCATGTTCAGGCCAAGGCCCGGAAGTGTGCAACGGATGGCATGAATGGGAGCGAATGGATCAGATGCTTCTGATTCAGGTGCGTCTGGGGGCTCCCCGTCCAGAAGAAGATGGCAGTCGACTCTACGAAGTCAGAGCTCCTCTGGATACGGGAGAGCCACAGAGACTTACACTCCGCGCTAACAGAAGCCATCTTCTACTCGTGGCCAATTGCCTTCAACTACTTCAAGTCGAGAGTGCGCTTATGCTGTACGTACTGCAAAATTCAAATAATTCTCATTCGACACAATTGCATCAAAATGAAAAAGACTAAGCCTTGCCCCTTCGACTTTGATGTTTCTCTGTTCCGCCGCCTCTTAATTCTCATTATGCATGGCTTCGTCTCTTCAATCCAACGGCCTCTCCGAATCTCGGCATCTTTGTTGTTCTCTGGCCTCCGCCACAAAGTTTCTAAGAGTATTCTCACGCAGCCTCCTCGCAATTGCCTTCATTCTCTGGCTCGAGGGAACACGGCAAAGAAACGCAAACAAAACATTGACCGCTTCCTCAATATCCACAAGAAAAGAGACAAAGAAGCAGAAAGACCTTCGGCATTGGGAACGGGAAGTATTTTATACGAAGAACGAACCAAAAGACGAGTGCTCATATTCCTCTAAATATTATTATATTTTCTTCTGGCACCGAGAAGGTGTGTTCCTCTAATCTAATTTGCGGATATCCTGGTTAGAGAAGCAATAGCGGGGCGAACAAGGACAGAATATAAATGCGGGATGATGACAATTTCTCTGCCTTTATTATCCACATTCTTATAGGGAATTTTCAAAATCCGACATGCATTACATATTAATACATGCGTTCAAAAATTATTTACTTGATTCGTTTTTTTAAAATGTAGTAGTAAATTAATAAAAAATTTTATATATGAATATAAATATATATATAGAGTATATATTGACTAAATATTATGTGTAATTTCAGGAATATCTCAGAAATAACGGTGACGTTACTGTTGAATAGAAGCAGTGGAGGAGAAAAGAATTCTCTACCCAATGATCTCCGTCTTCAGTTAGAAGATCTCAACGATTCCATTCTCCCATGCCAAACTCTCGACGTCATTTCATCAGACTCGGGTTGTATCTTTTTTAATTTTCCTAGACATCGTGTGACTATATTCTCTTATAATTTGAGCTATTCTTAAGTTGTAATTTTGTTTCCAAATGTCACACCTAATTTAACAATACTTATTCTGCATTTATCAGAATATTGCAACGTCGTCGATGAGACATACGCAAGAGGTCAACGAGACGACACTCTGTTTGGTTGGTGAAATCAGAGTGAGAATTGGTCGCTGAGAGCTTCGAATTGATGCTTCTCTTTCATTTAACTCAATCTATAGGCTCGTTCAATTTTATTCTGCAATTGCATGGTCAGACAGAAACGTAATGGAATTCCTTTGCCCAATATAAATGACTTCTTTCTTCAGTGGAACGGAGAAGAGCTGCGACTGGGCGAAAGAAGAAACGATTCTGGACTTTGTACGGAATGTATCTGCACGACGACAGGGATTATCTGCAACTCCCTGGAGTGCCCGGCTGTGCCCTGCTTCGGCCCCCACAGGAGCCCAGGCCAATGCTGCCCGGCGTGCACAAAAACGGTAATGTTCTCAAGTATCACTTTCTCACTAGGAACCTCGTCATCTGTCGTTCTCTTCCTCGCTCACTCTCATCCCGTCACTTGCAGTGTCTCTTCGAAGGGCAGTTGATTGGGAACGGAGAATCGGTGAATCCGCAAGAATGCGTCACTTGTCGCTGCGTCGACGGAGAAATGGAATGCACATATAGGTTTCCTCGTCTTTTTGTATTAAAAATATTAAAAATTTTTATGCCTACAACAAAAAATATCACCATTTAGGAAAAAGTCATCGGTTTTCGATATAGACAACATATTTTTTAGTGGGAAATGATAAAGGGTGAAGTTCGCTCAGATTCGCAAGATTACGCTTTAACGACTTGCGAAATTTCTACACTTTTCGTAGTTTGTGACGTTTGCATTAGAATAGCCGCGATTGAAGTTAAGGAAATGCTTAAGTGCCCCGTCGGGCTGCCCCCCTCTCCCATGCGAGCGATTTCATCGTCCGGCCAATTCGTGCTGCGCCGTGTGCATCCACCGCGACTTCTGCTCCGAAGGCAATCCCTGCGGCGAGTTCGCGTCGTGCGAGAACGGCCCCCACGGGCCACTCTGCAAGTGCCCATTGGTCCGTCTCTATCCACGATGTTTTCCCTCGTACTCATTCACTCGGTGATACTTTCAGGGTTTCTTTACAAACGGCACGCACTGCACCGACATTGATGAGTGCCTCTGGAGTCCGGAGATACGGAAGCAGGTGAGGAGGTGGCATGGGTCCGCTCCACCCACTAACAGACAAACTTGCAGCTCCGTGGCTGTGATGACGGAACGAGCTGCGTGAATCTGCCCGGTTCCTTCCGCTGCGATTGCTTCCCTGGTTTCCAACGGCTCAGCGAACGAAGCTGTTTCAATCTCATTCGATTCTGACAAAGAGACTCATCATCAACACTTCTGCATTATTTTCATACGGGGCACATTAAAAATTATCTCATAATCCACATAGATAATCTAATAGTTTATTCGTTACAAAATATTTTTAGATCTTATATTGTTGTGGAGATAAACATTTTAAAATACATTATGATTATAGTATCTTCGGACACGAGATAGTATGACATTGGCGAGCTGCCAAGAAATGCTTACTCCTGAATAATCTATTTGCATTCTACGAGTAATGTAACAGAGTAGGCACCGTATCGAGTTTCTGTAGCTGAGAAGGAGCTCTATTCTACTACGTATCAGGAAGCGGGTGAAGGCATTGTCTAGTTAATCAGCACAGTATACAGCCAGCATGAAGGGATCATTTCAACGGGGGAATCATTTCATGAGCAGTTCGCAGAAAGAAAGTCATGGAGAATTCCATTCATTATTTGAAATTCAAGATGTCGTAAAAAGAAAAAAGAATTATCTTTGGTGATGCAGTCTGAAATATTATACTAAAGATAAAGCTCGAAAATAAAGAAATATCAAATATAAAAGGATAAAAACATCATAGATGTGAAAGGCACGAGAAAGCACACAAACATAGCGGCAGGACACATTAGAAAAATCCGTGAATGGCGCAAGAATTAGTAGTCGTTAGTCTGGCAAGATTAAAATCGCTAGAAACTCAGAAAGACTCTTTTTAGAAAAGAGAATTGCAGCTCTAGTATGGCGAGAGAAAGAGAGAGTGAGAGAGAGAGAGAAAGAGAGAGAGAGAGAAAGAACGTGAGAGAATGATAAATAGAGTTAGATGTCATCGAATTCGTCATTAGTGGCCAAGGGTGGTGCGGCATCCAGGAGTTCGGAGACGTCGAATGCATCTTCATCAGCGACTGCTACCCGCTGCGCTCCGCTGGAAGGCACGGCAGGGGCAGCTGGAAAGCCGATCGCACCGAAGGATTGCACTGTAGCGCGCTATAAAATGGGCTTTAAAAACTTTTTTTTAATTCTGATAACAAATTTTTTTAACCAAAGAAGTGAATTTAAAGAATCGCAAAAAAGTAGACCTTATGATGCCGCTTCTTTGTCTTGCTCTCCTTGTTCTTGGATCGCGAGGCGAACATACTCATTTCTTCTTCTTCTCCAAGACTTCGCTCCGAAGATGAAGCCTAATCAGGAATGGTCTCATTTCTTCTCATTAATAAATAATTTTTTTTATTAAGAAATTTCTACAAACTTTATAAGCGTCATAGCCGTTGAGTGCTCTCTCGAAGCTCTTGAAGTGCTCGGAGGCCGGATTCCTCTCGTATTCGTCATCTGATATCGGAGGAGGCGTGCTAAAGGTAATGAGTGCATGAAAGGAATTCTTGCTGGGTGCTGCTTCTTACGGCTTGTTGCTGAGTCGCGGGTTCACTGCCGCCAGCGTTCTTTTCTTGCCAAGATTCGACGGAGCTTTCTTCTTTCGAACCTACAAAACGATAGCATAATTGTAGCTTTAGATGTGCAATTAAAGAAAAACGATTCTTGCCTGTCTCTTCGCTGACACCGGCTGCTCCAGAATGGAATTGTCACTGACTCCGGCGTCATCGATCGACTCCGCTCCCTCTAGAAAGTCTGAACCCGTACGCATTTGTACCAGGACACGACATCAAAGGGAGAGACTCGTAAACAGTTGGGGCAGATATGAGAGATCAAGTGTTGCAATGGCAAGGAATGAGTAGAGTATCAAGAAGACTAAGCACGGCTGCCTTGCACTTCTCTGCCCAGTAATATCAGATTACTGCTCTATTCATTCTATTCATATTGCAGAACGCATCCTCATTAAAAAGACGCAGGGAGATACATATCTAAAGCCAAGAATAGTATGGAGAAATGTTATGGAGAAAGTAGTTGTGTTCTATATTTAGAAATAGATTTGTTGTGAACCTTGGAAGAGATTATAGCAGAGCTGCAGGTGTCGCTCGGTGAGGAGCGTTTTAGACGACTGATAGAGATGAGCCATGCTGAAGCGTTCTCCCTTCAGCTGAGCGGCGAGGCAGTTCAGGCGCTCCCGCTCGAATTCGTCATCCTAAAGAGATGTATCAAGTATGAAATGGTAGCCTTCTCGAATGGAGACTATTCGGTGGAGCACTGACGACGTGGCCGAAGCCGAAGTCGTGCTCGCAGGCGTCTCCGTTCTGGCAGTTCGAGTACTTCCGGTCAAAGTCGATGAGAGCGACGGCAGCGCGGTGCGAAATGATATCAACCGGCGCATCGATATCGGCTACTTGATTTAGAGTCTACAAAAGCTAGAATGGCATATCCGGTTGCGTGCATGCACATCAATCTCCTGTCTTTTTACATATTTGGAACATTAAAATCTAATAATGGCGTTAGAAATTCAAGAAAATTGCTAATGGTAAGTCAAATAATATTAAACTAGTCTTGTAAATTAGCTGTTATATTTACTGACTGCCCAGTCGCGAGTATTGACGTTGACGTGCACCATCACGCGAGTCGACGCCTCTAGTATCAATTCAGCATCCTGAAAACGCATGTAAATACATACAAACAAATGAATACGAATACGGTAAAGGCTCGGCTGTACCTCGTGCTTCCCTACTTTTGCCGAAGCCATTTCTTGTATTGCACAAGAGAGAATATCAGGGCGTTGCCGTGCAATGTATGCAATCTAAAAAAAAGATCTTGTTTATAGCCAGTTATGATATTAACTCTTTCAACCTGCTCCGGCAAGTTGACCGCAATGCGATGCATCCCAAACGATCTGGCGGATCCCTCATGCACCCGCTGCTTTACCGCCTGAATTATTCTCACCATCCACATTCAACAGATAGAGGGTTTAGAACATTAGTAATATGTATGTATGTACACGGAAAGAGTAATGGTAAGAGAAACCATGAAGAGCAAGCACATTATAGAAAGACCGGGAGAGAAAGCGGATGAAGGAGCCGACCACTCACGGCGATGGTGAGAGAGAGGAAATGACCAAACCTCAGTGAGTAGAATGTTGCGTGTCTCTCTGCCGAACAGCCTGACAATGTCGACATTGAGTGTGTTTGGATGGGCGCTCTTCACTGCATCGCTGACCACATGCATCACTCCGCCGCAGCCGTACACCTGTGAGCACACGACCATCACTCCCTACCAGCCATCATTCCATAAATATTTCTCCCTTGTCTTCAGCAAAATCAACTAGGCAAATAGCAATCTAGCTAAAAGCCTTTCCCTCTGTTAGCGCGCTCTTTTAAGTGCTTCCAACGCTCTGCAAATTGATCTCGTTGGATGGCAAAATGAAGTGGTCGCTAACGAGGAGGAATAGAAGAAAGAGGTCATGGCTTTTTGCATAGTGCTCTTTCTGATTTCCAATGTGCATTGTGTGAAGCCTTTGCTATCGTGTCTTCAGTCGCAGTGATTTAACTGGAAGCAAGAAGGCTTCCCGTCACGTGTGAGGGGGAAGGAATGGAGGAAGCCACTCAATCTCTCCTTCTTTCCTCTCCAAGCTTCTCCCTACGAGAGCAGGCACCACTTTTTTCCGCTAGCGGCGATATCAGTCGCACGCAGAAAAAAAGAGCGTGAGAAGGAGAGAGAGGGTGAGAGAGAATGAGAAAGAGCGAGAGTAATGAAGAGAGGAAGAGAGAATAAAAATAGCGGGAGTAAGAGAGTGCGAGAAAGATAAAAAGGGAACACTTCAAGTCCTTTTTTTAACTAGCCGAAGCACTGCCGGTCCAACCAGAGCCGGCCGCTTTATTTGCAGAGAGAATTTTGTGACTCTGTCCGTGTTCATATTACCCCTGCTCCGCTCTATTTCCTCGGTTCGACAGGAAGGGCTCTTTTTTGACATAAAAGTATATTGGACACCTGAGCAGTGGCTTGATTGCGAGTAGTAAGAAGTGTACCTTGTTGTTGAAGTCGGAAGCACCGGCTAGGCCCTTGGGGATGACCTCGTTCCGCTCTGCTTCCACGTACAGAGGATTCCGACAAGGGTCATCCGTCGAAATCCTGCAGAGAGAATGAGAGAGAAATCATAGAGAAAGAGAAAGAGAGAAAAAAGAAAGAGAAAAGAGAAAAAGAGAAAAAGAAAGAGAAAGAGGAGAGAGAGGGAAGATAGAAAAAGAAAGAGAAGGAGAGAGAGAAGGGGGAGAGATAAGCATACTTCCATTCATTCTCCCACTCTTAGGCCACATCTGTTATAGGCGCACTTCCTTGCAAGCGCACAATGCGCACGTTTTTCAGAAGGGTGACTTTTATGGGACTTTTACTTTCTTCCTGTCTCATTTCTCTCTCGCTCTCTCTTTGTGCTCTCTCTCTAAAAGCCACTTTCTCCATTGTCAGAGTTCAATGGCATGCTGGAGTGACAGAGTGGCAGTGGGAGAGCGAGTAACGAGAGCCCCTTCTCCTCGCTGGGCATTTGGCAGTCACTATCTCCACTTGCGGAAAGGACACAGCTGCGCCTCCAAGAGAGCCATTCCTTCATTTCTGCCTGACTCACATTCATTGACCATATTCGCAGTACCAGAAGAACCAGGAGAGACAATACAAGAATTCCTCGCTATGATTATCGACTGACGACCGCTATATACCTCTAGCATTTCTCTTGAAAGAGGGAAAGATTGACATGCGGTCTTGAAGGATAACCCCCCCCCCCACATCACCTCACATGATGAGTGGCAGCTTAACAGAGGCAATAGGATGAGCAAGCAGAGATTTCAGTACAAGAATTTCGAAACAAAACCAAAAAAGCAACTTTCAACCTTAAAAATATAATAGCTTAACAAACAATCATAGAAAAGCGAAGCGTTTAACACGAAAAACACGAGGAGAAGAAGTTGTTTAAACTGACGAGAATATGAGGCCAGGGAACCGATCGGAGAGTTTGAAAAGGATTTCAATGATCTTCCACACGTCATCCGGTCTCGAGTTTATGGGTGTCTTGCCAAACAGAGGAACTCCACTGTAGCCTGGAGAGTCACTTACACCCACCGAACACATTAAAGAAGTCTCGAGGCAACAACAAAAACAAGTGTTCAAATGAGAAACCTCTTGGAGCGAGTGTGAAAGGGACGCTCTCAAAGATGAAGTCCTTGATTTCACTGACGATTGCCGAGAGCAGCTCGCTATTCTGACAGCTGTCCCCTCTGTAGATGTTGTAGTAGAGATCGCCGCACACCTCCTCCGGTGGCTCGGCCATTGTCCACTTCCGGCCGGTCGCTTCGTCGCCTCTTTATTCTTAAAACAAGATTTAAAACAAAAAAATGAGAGCGAACATTGTCGTTAAAATACAAACGCGCAACTAAAAAAAACCAAAGAGAAGTAATAAATATAGACGAAATTGGAAAGGAAATAGAATGCGACTGTACGATGACTAACAATGGTGCCAGCAGAATCGTTTCCGGCCATTCAAGCAAACTCATGCATTCGTATGAGCGAAAAGTGGAATATAGTGGATATTGTGTCGAGTCTGAGAGAGAGAGAGCCAGCGAGAGAGAGAGAGAGAGAGAGAGAGAGAGAGAGAGATGGCAGGAGTGCATAGAATACGAAAGAGGGATAGAAGGGGGAAAAGAAAGCATGTCACTCTGCTCTCTCGCACTCCCGTTGGAAGGCCCACTCAGCCGCACTCTCTTTATTTTGACGCACCGGAGAGATGAGCGGGCCATAGTTTGTGTGCACAGCAGAGAGTGAGGAGTGAGTGGTAACTAGTATAAAGCTGCGTTCACTAATACACATTCATCTACCCGTATTCTACAACTTAATCGAGTGCCTCTGTGGCTGTGGAGTGGCAGAATGTGAGTAGAGAGGTAGGCTATGGTCAGCAGGGGCCACAAAAATACATTAAAAACAAGCTATACTGGACGCCGCGTCCTCGTCTCTCACTCTGATTTTGGCGTCGGCGTCCCTTGGCGCCCCGCCCAGTCGGCGACATCTCAGGACGAAATCTATGCACTGCGACAAAGAGAGGCAGCGAGTCAGAGAGTGACAGAGAGAGAGAGAAAGAGAGAGAGAGAGACTCACTCACTCACAGCGGCTCGTGCGACTCCAGATCAAACTATCGATTTTAGTGGCAGTAGAAGAGAGGCAGAAGAAGCAGGAGAGCACGAAGCGGGAGAGTACAGAGCGAGAGAGTGTGCAGAAGACGGAGAGTCCGCCCAAAGACGCAGAGTGTCGGGCGAAGCAGCGATGGCTAGCGAGAAGTGAGTAGGGAGAAGGGTAGAAGAGAGTGGGTGTGAGCGAGAGTGCGAGAAGACTTGCGAGAGAGCGAGAGATGGAGAGAGAAGCAGACGGAGAGGGCGGCGGCCGCTACAGCCGTCGCGGCCTGGCCTTGCTCCTTCCATGATGCAGTCGTCGGCCAACCCGCCGACCACCTGAACGGCCTGCCATTCATCCTTCCGCTCCTCTCTCCCCCCACGGCTACCCCTCAGGGTAGGCCTTTCAGGCCTGTCCTGACATGGAGATCGAAAACATCGTCGCCAACACTGTCTACATTAAAGCTCGTGAAAGTAAGCATGTTCTGTTTCTCTTATTTCTCACGATGCATCTTCATCATCCTCACGTTCTCTGACCATCCCTCGCCCACTTGAGATAATCTTTCATCTCTCTTGGTCTTGCTAGGAATAGTAATTTCTTTGTGGCCTCTTAATGGCCAAGTCCTTATCGTATTGCACTTGAATACTCACAAGAAATCGCCGTCAGCTTATTTTGTCGCATTATTAATGCATGAGCCTCGTTTTCACTCTCTTCTTTATGGAACCTTCTAGTATGGCCGGAGGCGCGATCAGCTATTTATAGCTCTTCTCCGGCCACGTAGGCACCGTAATAACTTAGCCAGTTATTCCAATAACATTTCTTACGTAACCTTCTTGGCAACAAGCAGAGTGTGGCTCATTATTTATTGCTTCTTCTTATTCCCTGCCTCTGACGAGGACGGAGTGGCCAAAGTAGCATCATGACTCGGGAATGCGTCTGAGTCTCCTCAGCTTGCGCCGTTCCGTCTTCTTCCTTCTCTTTCTCTTGTCTTTCTTTTGTTTGTCATATGTTGTTTCATCATTCATTGTAGGCGGTGGCCAGAAGAAGGGCAAGAGCAAGAAGTGGAAGAACTACCTGCAATTCCCGCACTACACAGAATGCCTCAGCATACGCAACGATATTGATAACACGTCAGTCAACATGATAGTATCTGACTTCCATGCTAAGCGTTCCTAGCGCTGCCATTCCTTTTACGAGTGCCTTCGCACTTCTTCAAAAATTATTGCTCAAGGTCGGAAATAGATTAAAAGAATGAATGAACGCTCTATAACACAGATTTTAATGTTCTTTTTTTTTAAAGAAGGCAAAACTAAAAGTAACTTTAAACCTTCCTTTGGCTATGTGCTTGCACGAATGTATGTACCCATTTCCCTGAATCACAATCTTTCCTACGGGATATCTATCACCTATCTTCCAGAATCTTTCACTCTGATAGAGCCTGCAGTCCAGGAGGACATCCGGCTTTCTTGCAGCGCCTTCTGGAAATCCATGCACTTAAGACTGGAAAAAAACATTAGACGAGGAAGAATTTTTGCTTGGACAGAGAGAATAAAGCATATAATCGGCAAAGCTTTTAGGGTCCCGTAGTATCAAGAGAGAGAGAGAGAGAGAAAGAGAGAGAGAGAGAGAGACGGAGAGAGGGAGAGAGAGAGAGGGAGGGAGGGAAGGAGAGAGATAATGCTAGAGTGAGAGTTAGACAGGAAACCGTCAAGGAACGGGCACCTTCCAAAATGTTCATAAATATTCATGTGCGTTCTAGGTAACGAGCAGTATGTTAGTGGTCCTCGTCCATGAAGTTCACGTCTCTTCTCCTCTTCCACTCATCTATCGCTTTCTTGTTTGCAGAGTGCACTTGCTTCAAGCTTGAGGTCATTTCCAATGCGAATCTCGACCTTTGGAGAGCCCTTTCATCCTGGCTTCCAACCTTTTTTTCCGGCCCTGGCTTTCTCGCTCTTTCTCATTTCTAGCCATCCATGGAAGCTCTCGTGCGATATCCGAAGTCATTTGAGTACCAGAATGAGGTCGTGAAATGAAGGTGCCGCCCGGCCGGGCAATTCCGTGTCTCGTGGCTGATAGGCCATGAGGGCGGCCCTCTGAGTGGGAAGGCTGTCTGGGAGCTTGAGACATCTTCTCCCTCTCTCTGGACACTAATCGGAAGATGATATCTCACTATGTGCAAAGGTAGGAATGAAGCTTTGTAGGTGTCTCTCTCTCTCTCTCTCGCCAGAGACTCCCAACCCCTCGAAATAGAGTGAGGCTCTGGCTGATTAGAAGGCAGTTCTACAGCAGATTCAATCACGTCCCGATTGCGTTCGTTGTCGCCGTCCAGGCAAAAGGCTGCACTTTTCATTGCCATGGATGCAGGAGGGAAGAAGAAGCAGCCTAGCGGATCGTGGAGAGCCTGCCAGAAGGGAGTGCCACATGAAGAGTTGACAGAAAGGCCGGCCCGGCTGTTTTGTCAGTCTTGACAAGTGTGTTCGGAGAGAGCGAACGGAAGATGAGAGGAGTGAACGGAAGTAGGCAGTCACGACCTCTCCTTCACAATAACAAAACCTTTGATGACTGCGACAGCGATAGGAAATCGTGTCTCCTGCGAGGAGGAATACCTTATGCTATATTCAGTCGCGGAATGACAGCAGCACTCTTCCCTCTACTCTCCCTCTCTCTCTCTCACTCTTTCTCTCTCTCTCTCTCTCTCTCTCTCTCTCTCTCTCTTCCACCCCCATTCTGCGATCAGCGAGTTGCTTTCCGAAAGCCCCTCCCTAACTGTCAAAACACGGGGTGCTTTTCCCCTTGGCTTCTCGCTAATGTAGCAAGGAAAGACGATTTGAGGAATTGTTGATAGGGGCGCGATCGAGAAGGCGTTGGAATGCCATGATATTCGAGCTGAAAGCTTGCCCTTGCCATCGATTCCTTTCGGCTCCCCCCTCCATTCCTTGTGCATGCATTCATTACTCTCTTTTATCTGTCTTGACCATCTGGCAACCAATCTGACTAAGAGTTTGAAAAACAACCACTGGACAAACATTCTTGTATTATACATCTCGCTAGCTATAGGAATACAATTGGAATATTTTTTTTACATCCTCACGTTTCACCCTCACGTCCACCTTTCTGTATTCTTTTTCACAAATATTACATTCCAAGAGCGTAAACAATGACTTTCTTTCAGTACGTAGTCTCATTCTTTTTTCAATGCAGTCTTTTTCTCCACTTATGTACCTATTCATGCAACATTGTTGTTATTCCTTCTGTTTATACAGAGGAAGTAGAGTAGTTAGCATGAAATGAGCACAAATGCGAGGTGGCAGTGATGAGTGAGAAGAAAGAGCAGGAGTCATCAGCACGATGCATTCATTCTTCAAATGGACACTCTTCATAGGGAGAGAGGGCAGAGACTCCTCTTCCACTTGGCCTCAAGCACATGGCCCTGGCAGGGGAGCATCCACTTCATAGATGCCTCACGCTGACATATCAGCCACACGCTGGTTATCAGGCAGAGAAAGAGACATCCAAGGATGGAGTGAGGAATGGAAGGTGCCAGGGGTGGCAGAGAAGGAGGAAGTCGCTAGGCTGATGCAACTGCAGCTGCTGCACTCGGCAGAACTACCTCAGGCAGACATGAACCTGGGCACTAGCCAGTCGGCTATTCTTATTGCAGCGGAGCAGATGTATCCGCACTATCTCTCTCTCTCTCTCTCTCTCTCCCTCTCTCTCTCTCTCTTTCTCTCTCTTTCTCTTCAATTCTATTCTCCACTCTCTTGCCTCCACTCTCTTTCTCACACCCGATCTGTCTGTGTACCTCGCTTACTCTCATCAATTTCACTTGAATGCATGCTCATCTGGCATCCACTCTTTTCCTCGCCCTTTTTTTGTTCATTAAGCGGATCCCGTGATGGAATCGCCATGGGTGGATTGCTGTACACGCGGGATGCATTGCATTTCTCTGAGTGCAAGAAAACGAAAAATCAAACCCCCCCCCCAACGTACATTCCCTTACAACTAAAAAAAATGCAGGCAGAGGCACTTCTGTGATTACCGAGGAACCGAGCATGCGGATATCTACAGTGTACACTACGACCTTGATATTACAATAGTAAACAAAACGTGTTGATTTAAGTGTACCTTCATTCTCCGACCTATTTTCGATTCAGTATCAATCTCTGAATAGTGTTTTCTAAAATCAGATTAGGCCGAATGGACGCTAAGAAGTTCGGTTCTAAGAAAATTGAGAACGACAACGAGAGAAGGAGTCAGTAGAAGGGTAAGACATAGAAAGCGAGGAGGAAATGGGGAGAGTGTGCGAGTGTAATTGAGAGGGAAGGGAGGAGAGAGAGAGTGAGAGAGAGAGAGCGAGAAGGATAGAGAGTGAGAGAAGACGGAATTGCTTCCCGGATTGGCCGAACGCCTCTGAATACATAATGCGTGGCTTGCGAGAGAATGTCATTGCATGGGGAAGCGAGTTGTCCTATCTGACTCTGCCATCTGAAGAGAGTGGAGGGAATCTCCACTGTTTGCTAGTTTAGGTAGAGTACTCTATTTTTGACAAACAATGATGTATCAGAAAGACAAGCCATGTGACGAGAGAGAGAGAGGTAGAGAAAGAGAGAGGGATAGAGAGAGGGGTAGAGAAAGAGTGTGTGAAAGGAGAAGTGGTAACTTCACTTGCACATTGCACGTCCTGGGATCTTTCTGCTCATGCAGACAGCGTCATCTTTCCGTATCTCATCAACTTGCCCGCTTCCTTCCACAAGGTCTGCCACTCGCAGCGATGCATTCAATTAACGAATTCACTCGCCACTCCAACAGAATATGCGGCAAAGGCATGCAAGCCAGAGTGGTCTGCTAACACTTCTCATCTCGCCTCCCCCCTCTCTCTCTCAATCGCCTCTATGTCTCTTCTATCTATCTTTCCTTCCTCCTCTCTTACTATCTTTCTTATCTCTGTGTCTTTTTTCCCATTTCTGAAGCTTATCCGCAAAGTTATTCCGGCATCAGAGAGCTCGCAAGGTTTGAATGAAGAAAAGGAGCAGATAAAGTGAATCCCAGACGAGCCGCAAAGACATGGCATAGACGTGAGGGTTGGTAGCCAAATCCAAGAAAAGAGTTCTGACGTCGCTAAAGATCTCTGCTTCCGAAGATAGAAATAGATAGGGAGTTTGCAGCTTGATCTTTCCTCAGCTCTTTTTTTGCGTAGTTTAACAAGCTGTGGTTATGGTTATGATTTTTCATCCTAGAGTTTCCTTGTCTACTATTATGCGGGCAACTATGTAGAAGAGGCTCGTGAACGAAGGCTGGTGGTTGTTTGTTCATTTGTTTTATGGACCAGGCATCTCCTCGTCCGCGCCTCTTGTATCCCTGGCAATTTCGATTTGGTTGATGTTAGAGGGGCAGAAGCGGAGAGCACGAGAGGGTCTCCTCCACCTCTCACCTTACAGCTTCTCCTCCCTCTTTATTGATCCATGTCTCTTGTGTCGGTCACTCTTGGGAGTAGTGGATGGGCACTCTCCATGTCCTTCTCCACGAGGTGGCCGTTGTGGCTCACAAGCCATTCGCACTGAAAAGCATTCATCAATTCACCGCTTGCCGTGAATAGGAAGGCGCGCCCGGGGTTGGCCTGGCACTAGATACTCCATCTCTCTCCATCTTCATCCACTCTCTCTTATTCTCCATCTCTCTCTCCTCTCTCTCACTCTATCCATATCCTTATCTATCTCGCGGTCTCCCTTTCTCGTTCTCGCAATGCGATAGCACATTTCAACAGCAAAAGCGCAAAGACTGCGAAGACAAGAGTGCTTAGGGGACAAAGAGGATGACGAGAGAGGGAAAGATGCCCAGAAGCTGCTTCTACTAGATGAAAGGACATGAAACGATGCTGCCGGGGTCGCCTCTTCTAGCATGCATGAAATGCCCGGTGCAACTCTGGAATTCTAGTGCGCCCCCCTCTCTCTCTGCTTTTCTCCTTCTCGCTTCACACTATGTCTTCATTCTCTCTCTCTCTCTCTCTCTCTCTCTCTCTCTCGCTCTCTCGTCACTCTCTTATCTCCTGACATTATGTCGCGTTTACAGCGCATGCAGGAACGTTCGGACAACAAAAATAAGGATATGAGTGTAATTTCGCCAACGATTCATTGAAACCTGAATACAAGAGTGAGCAAAGAAGTGTGTATGAAGGAATTCATAGCGAATGTTATTGTACCTCGAAGAAATGTGCTCTATTTCAGATATGCGTTCGTGGTGGAGAAGCAGCCGATTGGCAAGCTACTCTTCCAAGAATTCTGTGATACGAAGAAAGAGCAAGGGTACCATCTCGGATGCGACTTCCTCAATAAGGCGCGTTCTTGTTGACTGAACGTTCTATTTGAATTGGTCAACAATGAAGACTTCTCACCATCAGCAGATTATGAAACTGGAGTAATATAATGTCCAATGCTGCAGATTGACGAGTACGAGACGTCGGATGACGATGGAGAGCAGAGACGGATTCTCGCAAATGCCATTGCCGAGATGCTGCCATCTCAGGACAGTCCATCGGTATGACTTGCCAGCATTTTCCATTCTCTCTTCTATCTAATTATGCTTGCTAGGGATATGCCGATTATCAAAAATATGTATCTATACAGCTATATTCACGATTTTGGCTTTTACAGTTGTCGCGAATCATGAATATGTAGTGAGGAAATAATTGCAATCAGGAAGAGAAGGAGAGAAAGAAATGTCTCGAGTGTTTGCAGTCATCGCAAGCGGATGGCTTCTCGTGGTGCGCGGTGATGCTGAGTGACGAGGCGCTGGCTCGAACCCACGCAGCCATCGATGCTGCCACCGCCAACGGCGACCCTCCAAGCGACATCTTCGCCGACTCTTACAAGTATCATTCTCCATCAGCTTCTCCTTGTTTTTTATTCATGAAACAAATGTAATATTGATCAATGCATTGTCCTTCAGGCAAGTGCGCGCCTTCCTGGCCGACAAGGCCTTCAAGGAGTTCACGGACTCGCCGTACTTCCACCGCTATCTGCAGTGGAAGTGGCTGGAGCGTCGACCGGTGGACAAGCACACCTTCCGTCTCTACCGCGTGCTCGGCAAGGGCGGCTTCGGCGAAGTTTGCGCCTGCCAGGTCAGCTTCAACCTTTTTTATTATTTTCTTCTTGAAAGCGAAATGGGACTGACACAATCTCGAGAGGGAAATGTTTACTTGTGCTTGTTCTTCTGCTCGTCTGGTGGCCGTCACTTGAACGACGCATTCGGCCAGATGTATGAGAATGGCTCTGGCGTGTTTCATGCTTCCCTGAGGAATATCTTGCGCTCCTTTTTTATTTCTAAGCATTCTTAAGGGAGAACCTTTCAGATGGGTGCAAATAGACCAGGGCTGTGTTCTAATTTGAGAGTCTGGATAGAGTAACTTAGGGAAAGGAAGGCATTGGCGTCAATGGGAGCGCAGCGAACAACTGACGCCATTTGGGTTTTATGATATTGACAGTTTAACTACTCTGTATAATCTTATTTGCATTATTTGCCTCTATACATATATCTCAACTCATCCCTCTCCTTTTTTGCACTCTGAGGACTATGATTAATTCATTCTTTTTCTCGGTAACAAGTTGGTGGTGGCAGAGAAAGAAGATTGCTTTCTTGGCTGACATCGACTGATGAGCGGCCACTTAATAGCCGAGAGCGGGCGGCGGCGGCTGGCTCTCACGAGGCAACTCGGAGCCCGTTCTCCCCTGGGGGCTGAATCCTCCCTTCCTCGATACAAAAGGAAGGCGTCGCGCCGTCAACCAGAAATAAATGAGCGTTCCAAGCAAGGGGAGTGAGAGGATCCATGCCGACCTTGCTGCCTTGGGGCGCACAAGGAGAGAAATATCAATGATGCAATCAGAGCATTCAAAGCACATCGTGCACTCTGCTAAATCAGACAGCGCAATCTTCTCGTGTTGTAGGTCCGTGCTTCCGGGAAGATGTACGCATTGAAGAAGCTGGAGAAGAAGCGAGTGAAGAAGAGGCACGCTGAGACACTCTCACTCAACGAGAAGCAGATACTCGGCCGAATCAACTCGCCCTTTGTTGTAAGTTCGGGATTGGCTGAGAAGAGGGCACGTTAGGAAAGGGCGAGGAATCAGACATCTAAGAAGAAAGAAGAATGACTCTCCTCTCCAGGTCAGCCTCGCATACGCATACGAGACGAAGGATGCGCTGTGTTTGGTGCTGACGTTGATGAATGGCGGTCAGTTTATTCGATTTTCAAAATCAACACATGAATTAATTTAGTTTCCCGTCTCAAAAATTGCCGGTACGAAATATTAGTCTTTCACATATATTAGTCAACTCTCGTAATTTAATTTAACATAAAAAATCAAGCTGATAGCAATTATTTATATGTCAGCCACTAAATATGAATTTCTTCAGGCGATCTCAAGTTCCACCTGTACAACCTGCAGCCAGGCGGTTTCGATGAGAAGAGAGTACAATTTTGTGCGGCCGAGATAACACTCGGCCTGCAGCATCTTCATCGGGAACGGATCCTTTATCGCGATCTCAAACCGGAGAACATTCTCCTTGATGATTACGGTAAACTAACCTCTCTGTTCAGAAGTAGTAACTTTCTGCATATATCGTGTATTTGTCTCTGAATTGTGTAATATCTAGGGCATGTCCGTATTTCGGACTTGGGTCTAGCTGTTGAGCTTAAGGACAACGAGCCAATCAAGGGCCGTGTCGGAACGGTCGGCTATATGGGTGAGTTCATCAAAGCTGTTATTTAATAAATCCATTGAACAAGTTTGCAAATTGCAGCGCCAGAAATCGTGAAGAACGAGAGGTATTCGTATGGCGCCGACTGGTGGGGAGTCGGGTGTCTTATTTATGAAATGATTGAGGGAAAGGTATCGTTTTACTGCTACGCTAATAATTACAGCACCTGTCACTTTTTGCTCACATTTAATGATCATAAATAAACCAAAAAATGTATTCTAGGCTCCTTTTCGACAACGAAAGGAGAAGGTAAAGCGGGAGGAAGTGGAGAGGCGAGTAAGAGAAGACCAAGAAAAGTATTCGGAGAAGTTTAGCGAGGCAGCAAGGATGTTGTGCAGGTATGACGCTTCCATTATTCACTTCAGAGATCAGAGAGACATAACTAGTGGAATGCTGATGCAGGGGGCTGCTACACAAGGAACCCGCATTCCGTCTCGGTTCGCGGAGGGTTGGCAAGCCAGAGGAGGGAGCCGAGGAGATGAAAGCACATGCTTTCTTCACCACTAACGACGCTTTCACCGGACGAGAGCCAGTCCCGTGGAAGAAGCTCGAGGCTGGCAAGGTTATTTCAGTGTATTCTTTAATTTTGAATTATGGTTTCGTATCAATCAATTTTTTAAAGTTATTTATTTGAAATATTCATTCTCAATGCGTTCTATACTTTTTCAGCATGTCTGTGAAATAAGATGAGAATTTGTAGGTGACTCCACCGTTCTGCCCCGACCCACGCGCAGTGTACGCCAAGGATGTCCTCGACATCGAGCAGTTCAGCACCGTCAAAGGAGTCCGCCTCGACGCGTCTGACACGCAATTCTACGAGAAATTCAACACTGGCTCAGTGTCAATTCCATGGCAAAATGAGGTTCACTTTGGAAAGTAATATTTTATTTATCGAAAAGATTTCAACGTGATTTATGCATAAATTAACTTCGAGAATTATGTTAACACAAAATCGTGGTTGACAGATGATCGAGACGGAGTGCTTCTCGGAGCTGAACGAGCTCTTCCGAGCGGAGGGCGATCTAGTGCCCGATCTGAGGCCTGACTGCGCACCTTCAGAAGAGGGTGCAAAGAGGGCGAACAGGGCCAAGGCCGGCTTCTTCTCGCGCCTCTTCCGAAGAAAGGTTTGTCGCTGTGTCTCAGCGCCCGCCGCCGAGTCCTGAAGCGTCTATCGCTTCTCTTCCACAACCATCTTCTACCAATTCCTTGTGCTCTCTCTCACCCTCTATCTCTCTCTCTCTCTCTCTCTCTCTCTCTCTCTCTCTTCTATCCTTTCTACATTCAGTGATTGGAGCTGCTCCCCAGCAGCTGAGCGCATAATTCAGGTGCAGTTCAGGAGGTGTCATTTTTACGACAGAGTTTTGGAGAATAGTCACGTAACATGAAGCATGAATTTGTGGATAGTTTTAGGCATTTCCTGCTTTTAGTGCAGATTCTAAATTTGAATGATTCTAAACTGAACCAAGCAGAAAGTCCTCTTTGAACGCGTTTGCCAGTTTCATTGCAAAGGATTAGAGTGACTCGAGCACTGGAAACCCACTAACATAAGGAATCAAAGTTCATTTAACATACAGGTGATTAACAGACTAAAATAGATAGCTTAACATGAAATGATGAAAGTGCACATGCATTCCCTTGCAGCTTCTTACCTCCTCTGTTCCTCCCTTGTGTAGCAACAGTAGCCATTGTGCTGTTCTAGCGAAGTCAATAATTGCTTACTGTCTTGCCTGCTAGATCGCCCAACAATTAGCTTAGCTTATAGATCATGCGACTACGCCTAATTAGTAGCATCTGTCTTCATAACGGTAATCCACAGTCGGCTGTTTGAAAGCACTGTCACCTAAAACCAACTTTGAAAATGACTTGTGAATATCGTAACATTTTATTGACTAGTTGTTGGGCGGTGCATTTGATGTGACTCATCTCTTGAAGTGTTGTAAGAGAGGTCAGGTAGATGAAGGGCCCTTAGACCTTGCAGAGTGGTCTGCCGTCCCACTCGGCCGCCTCGAATGGCATCCGCTGCTGCGCGTGTGGCGAGGCGCGTTGCGTGTGCGTGAAGCACACGACGAAGAGTCTGCACGACCTGTCGGAGGAGGCGCGCCGCCACGGGTCGCTCACTGCAGCCGCTGTCGCCTCCTCCGCTTCGCCCCCTTCCGCACCTCCTGAAATGGCCACCATGTCTACGTCGCTAATCAAATGAATCCACTTTCCGCCCAGGCAAGCCGACGACTCTCTATTCCGAGTAGCACTCCCACCCCCACTCTTCTCTAAATGTTTGATACACCAGCTTTATCATCATAGTCTTAACATTTTCCACTCGGCTGCAATCGTCTCCTTCACAGACTTCAACAATGCCTCTTGTTACGGTATCATCTATCACAGGATTACCATGCACTTTCAGTGTTCGCATTGGCCATGCCATAATCCCATCTCTTCCCCTCCACCCCTCCCTTCTCATTTCGGTCTCCGTTCTATGCGTATGATTGCAGTCATATCTTGCCTTCATGTCCTTATGTTTCATCCTCTTTATCAGCACCTCCCCTTGTTTTTCTTTTGCTATGCACGAGAGCTCCACGAAAATCTGCTCCAACTTTGTATCCTGTCGATGAATTTTGCTTCCGGTCTCTTTCGATATTGCAAGCTTGCGCGCTGCTTTTAAAGAATGATATTATTTGATGCATCATATTTTAGACTTCTCCAAGTAAATACTTAAAAAAACACAACGTTTTTTTTGCTAATCACTTTTTATGCTTCTTTTCTTGAATCAATGTGCCAGATCAAATCATAATTAGAGATAATGGTTCATAGATTTCTATTTGGATACTCATTCATTTTTGCTGACCGATGAACGACATTTTTCAGAAGAATAAGAGAAATGCCCTAGCCTTTGCTTGCACTCGTCATGCCTCACGCTTTGACTCCTCCGCCATTATTTGCTTTCCAAACGTCTATCTCCTCTCTCAGAAATCTTACTTTCTCTTTTTATTATGGCTCCTTTAATAGACACAATTAACATTAAACGCTTGTCATAGTTGATAACCTTGTTATGAGAGATTTAATTAAGACGGTCTTACAAAGTGGTGTGCTCCTTGAATGGTTGACTCTGTTTCTGCTTTTATTTCCTTTCTGTCATTTCATTTGATTGGCCTGATCCGTCTTTTGTCATGTTTAGGCCTTTTCAAGAGTGTGCATCTCGTCTTGTTGAACATAATCGCGGATCTGGCCAAAATTCCAACATTTTGACGCCTCACACGAACAAGCTAGTTCTTCCCTTCCAGGTTGTTTCTTGCTTTTCTCAATAAAAATTTCGCAATGAATCTGTTGACATCACTAAAACTTTGTAGAGCAATAATCCGTGAAGATGACCAAGAACTCTATACTGCATCATTAGTGTTGAATCATCAAGAAGAGGGAAACGAGACAAGTACGGAGTGAAACTAGTTAAGATTAGTGCGAGAGAGAGATAGAGCAGTTGAGATTAGATACCATGAGAAATAAAGATGAAGAACCTAAAGAGTGTGTGGGAAAGTGAGGGAGAATGGAGAAGTTAGAGTGGCGAGAAGGCCAGAGAAGGAAGGGAAGTGGCAGAGCTGACTCGAGTAGTATCACGGTTGCTGGTCGGCTTCTCCGTCGTCAAGGGAAGGTTATCATTTCTCGCTCTGTCTAGGGCTCTCCTTGAAGCGCCGCCCCCTGACACCCTCGGCCTATTCTCCTCCTTGAATCATATGCTATCAAATTATTCTACCTTTCCACATTCACCTGCAGTCGCCAACGTGGAACGTTCTCTACTTTGTTTTGTGTAGATATTATTTCGGTTGAACGCATGTCGTGGGAATTTTTTTGGTTGAAATAGTTATGGGCAAAGCAACATAATGTCCATTGATCATACAATTGAATGGCATCCATCTAGTCCAGCTCGATCCCAGACGACTGAAATGGAGCAGCTAATGTCAATGCACAACGAGTCGTCTCTTCTGGAGGGTCCGAGTGAGTCTGGAGGCTACAGTAACGAGACCCTGGCAGGAGGCTTCGCGCGGACTCGCCCGGCCGACGGCGCTGCCTTTGCTATCATCTTCTGTTCGGTCTTCGCTCTCATGCTGATTATTATCTTCATTCTCATCTGCAAGGTGATCTCTCCTTCCTTTTTTCCACGCTCTACGTGAGAACGGCCTTTTCCATTCGTGTTCTGCCTTTTCCTCGTTCTCATGGCGTCGTGCAAAAACAACGCAGGGGAATACTAAGAAGTCGTGCATATAAGAATCTCTTAGATAAGAATCTAACAAGATCGAAAGTATCAATTATACTGACATTTACTTGTTCCCTCTTCAAGGTATGCTCTCTACGTCGATCGATCGTCCCCGATGTCTACAAGATTGAATTGGATGGAGGCGTCAACCCGGCATGAAATAAGCTTCTGCATAAAATATTCCCAAAAATATTCCCACGTAATATTGCATTTTATTTCCACAAAAACAATCTGGCGGGCAAAATTTACCGGATCTCTCTCTCTCTCTCAGAAATGCGGTCTATACGTTCAAAAGTATTTTTTATTGTAAATACCTTTGTGAAATTAGACTGCAAATGTTAATAGATTCCTTTGTACAGACCGAGATTTATGGTCGCAATGAGAAAGTAGTCTCCTTTCTGACACTCATTCATGCTATTCCATAAACATGTACAATCCTTTCTTCCACCTCTGCTATGTAATTGTAATATAATTTCCATTGACTGCTTGATTTGCTTACAATTAAGCTTGCTACAACTTCACGAATGGGATGAAGTCGTAGAAGACTAAACGTACAATTTCGATCTCAAAGACGTTGATGACGTCATGTTTATCATTCGAAGAAAGAAACGAGATTCATCCCATGGATTCAATGCTCACTCGTTATATTCCTATTCACATCGAATATGGCTGACTTCTGTCTTTTTTCGTACGAGGTTTTCAGCGTTTTTTTTTTACCTTCCACGCAAATGTCTCCATTTCTCTGCATGATGATAAGAAAATAAGATGATAAATCCGTAAGACTTCAAAGAATAAGAAGAAAGGGTTTAGTACAAAATTGCAAAAGGCTTCATATGATGTCCAGAAATCGTAGCGGATTAAACGAGAGGAGGCGCATCTTCCAGAGAGTCTTTCTCTGCAGGATCTTCTTCCTTCTCGTCATTGTCACTCTCTGTCATATCCAGGGGATTTCGATAGAGATGAAGAGAGGAGCCGACTTGGCGTGCCGCATCGGCCACCGTCTGCTTCCCCAAAGGAATGTTGTCGCTCGGCGATGGGTCTAGATCTCAAAGAACTTTCACTTTTTATCTTGCGGAATTGTGAACTATTATGGAACTATACTTTTTTTGACTGAAACCAATGGGAGCAACTTCGTGCCAACTTTATTTGCCCTGATTATATTCTATCGGGTGTCAATGATAAAAAAAAATTCAGCTTGTGCGGAATTCTGAAAGTCGTTGTGAAGATGTTGCATGTATTATGTACCTCTGTCTGTAAGTCGACTTCTACTCTTGTAAATTGGATTCCTAGAGCCCTTTTGACTGCTCGCGCTTCGTGGAACTGCCTTTGGTTGAAGGAACGTGTGGATATCTTAAAATAGAAGAGACAAATGAATGATAGATTGTTATACAAAGGTACATATCTTCGTGCAATTACAAACGATAATGAGGAAAGACAATAGAACAAAGGGAACAAAAGGAGCTTTATCTTAATGAATCTTCTGAAATAACCTGAAGGTGCCATAGAATCTGCCTTTTCATCTGCCCGCTGTAGAATCTGTCGCTGGACAGAGAGTGCACGCAGCTTCCGCTGGCTCTCCCGCACACTCGCGTACTCTTCTAGCTGCTCGCTGTAACAAGGGAAGTTTAAAAAAGACAATCACAGAAATAGATGTACATATTCTTTGAGAAAAGAGGTTCTTTAAATAAAGAAAGAAGCTGATATAGATACAATGTCTGTGTGTGTGTGTGTGTGTGTGTGCGATAAGAATAAAAGGAATGGATGATGCAGATACGGGGGTGTCTTGTAGTCCCTCCACTGCTGCCCCTCTCGACCACCGAGGAAGATGGAGCAGAGGACAATGATGGCAATGACACAGATGGCACCAATGAGCGGGAAGATGATGAAAGACTCCCAGAAGGAGAAGCCGTGGTCGAGCAGAAGGGGCGCGTCTTGCTTGGCCGCCGCTGCCTGAAGTTCGTTTCCATTCTAAAATGAGCTGCTGCATCACACCTCAGGCAGTTTACTTCGGTTCGCGATGCATAAAAAGGATGTCATGCCGAGTTCGAGATTAAGAAAAAAGAATAAGAACTATATTTTAAGAAAAGTACGATAATTTTCGCTCTATGATGAGCGAGTGCCACAAGCTCTTGCTCGTTGCTCATCAGCAATGCACCTCATAGATAATGCAAGGAGACAATTCGAAAGAAAAATAGTTTATAGGACCAGCAGTGAATGAACTTGTCTAATAAAGTGGCAAACAAAGAAACTGACGCCCTCTGGCGAGATATCGAGCTGGACCGCTTGCTGATTCCTGAACTCCTTCTCAAGCTCCTCGTCGGCAAATTCGCGTATCAACGTGACATTTCGCTGCAAAAATGGCGAGAGTGAAGTAGAGTGAGCGAGAGAGAGAGAGAGAGAAAGCGAGAGAGAGAGAGAGAGAGAGAGAGAGAGAGTGGAGCGTACAGCAGTAGTCTTGCACCAGTCGATGTGAAAGGGTGGGGAGAAGTGGCGGTCCACGTTGGCCATGCTTGATCGGCTGCAGAGCTTGGGGTTGTATCGCATACTGCTGATCAAGTTATGGATGCTCGAGTGGAAGTGGCGCTGGGTTCCCACCGCGACAATCGTTCTGCAGAAGGTTGTGAACAAAGAGTGAGAGACTGCGAGAGAGAATGAGTATGTAAGAGAGAGGGAGAGAGAGATGGAGAGAAGATGCCTTCATCCTCACCCTTGTCTTTGTCGTTGGTAGGCATGATTCGCTTCGGTTGTGAACTGAATAGCAGGCGATAGGCTTTCAATGTAGGGATTGACGTTCTTCCCTCGGAATGTCTCCCGCACCGCGTCTTCCATCCTTCCAATCAGGCCCGTGCGATCTCCAAGAAGATCCTCCACGTCAAAGTTTTTGACTTGTATTTCGACGATTTCATGCGTTGCTCGGCCGTACTTTGCTGAAAATATTTAGCTGCGAATATGCATACCCTTCAAAATGTACGAACGAGCTCAGAAGTAATAAAAGAAGAGGTCGGTTAAAAGTGAAAAAAGTGTATTTTGTAAATAAAAGTGCTGGTGCTGACGGTCGTGCTGGAGAGTGACGACAACGAATTGTTCCGCAATGGCAAAAGTGTCCATTCGCTTTGCGATGACATGAACTGTCAACTGGCGCATGCGACCGACGGGCGTGCCAGCCAAGTAGGCAACCGAGCCATGGCGGGAGGGAATCAGCCGCAACCACGTCGGCAGCAGTGGACGGCCCTTCAGAGTCGCCGTCCATTTCACTGCTGCCCCTCCTGGAGATTCATCCAATCTTTTTTCTCTTCCAACCTATTTCTGCCTGCTGCTACCAATTGAAAAGCAGAATAATCTGGCGGAAAGAGACCTGCAGAAGGGAAGAAGGCGCCAGAGTGGAGTGAGTGGATGAAGAACTTGCCCTTGATTGCAAGAGACTGTCGCGTGTCGATGGCAGTGACTGCAAGGGCGCAGAGAGCAAGGAGAAGAAGAAGATGCAGACTCGCGAGCATCGCAGTCATTCAGCGAGTGGCAGTGGAGATTGCTCTTTTACACTCCCAGTCACTGCCTGCCCCCCCCTCTCATCACCAATCCGCTGTTCCATCCAAGCAGCTGCTGCTCTCCCCACTCACCTCATTTCAACCCTCATCACTCATCCATCTCGTTATCGTCTCCTTTTGCATGTAAATAGCCATGTATTCTGTGCACATATGCGATTAGATGTCACATCTTATATCTATAAATAAATGTAAAGCTGTACACTCGAAAGGGACAGTCATGCAGCATGGCAGCTTGGATAGATAATGGAGCGAAATAATGGTAGAGAGAGAGAGAGGGAGAGAGAGAGAGAGAGAGAGAGAGAGAATCGGTGCGTTTCGATGTCGAAGTAGCTCCTGCCCACGTCACGTTTCGACCATGCCGATCCCGCTTATAAAACCTTCCCGACGGGACCTGGTGAGCACTCGCTTCGTTTAAGTCGTCCATGAAGAAGGTGCCAAACTTCTTCGTATCTTCCACGACAAACTGTGAGAAGTGAGAGAGAACATGTGGCACCAATGACGCAGCGTGGCACCCATGGCGCAGTCGGTGAGAGAGAGAGAGAGAGAGAGAGAGAGAGAGAGAGAAAGTGAGAGAGAGAGAGAAAATACGTAAGAGTTTTTTTAGGGAACACTTCAAAAACAATTAGAGTGTGAAAAGAGATTAAATTCTTATTAATATATATGAAAAAGTTGTGCAACTGTAAATAGCGATTAAACAAACATAGAAACAGAGTCCCGCTGACCTTTATCTTTCAACACTCGTAAAAATCTGCTTTGTGTGGTTAGTCAGGGTCGACGGTACTGAAGTTGATTGCTCTTCTTTTATAGTTTGTTTATTAATAATTAAGTTTTAAATTAAAATAGCGCAAATTACTGCGTGTATTTTTTTTGTTTTATGTTTGGTGAATAATCTTAACTGTTTTAGTGCTATGATTTGCAGTTCCAGTGAGAATAACGAATTGGTAAAAGGACGCCGCGGATCAGCTGACTTCTCATTAAGGATTCATATTCTTTTCTGGCGCTTTTTTATCGTAGGTGTTTTTAGTATACAATGTTTTTTTGCTTTGCGAATGTGAAGACAGGATAACGAGTGTGAAAATTGCGTTGCGCAGTCATTCGTTTGTTGAGGAATATGGCTAAATTGAGGTGAATGTTCCTGCTGTTCACTCATGCTTTGGGTCCCATGTTTCTCGTTCTTCTCGGTCCTTTATGTTTTGATTGCGTAGGGCGACAGATTTGGGGAGAATGGACAGAGCTGGCCACTCGGGATTGTCCTGCAAATTCGCACGGGTTCCATTATCCCGAGCATTGAAATCATTTAGCAATTTTTGAGCAGGGATATCGTTCATATTGCCTACAATTTTCGGATTACCCTGTTTTCTCTTCTCATTTTGGCTTTATTCACACTTTCACTGCAGTCTTCTTACTGGAAATCCTATTCGTAGTTCGTATTTCATGAGTTTTTCTGGCGATTGTTTGTTTTCTTTATTTTTCTTCAATGAAGCTTCTCGGTGCAGAAATCTCGTTTTAATCATCATCATTACTACGCTTATATTTAGCCATCTCCCGTTGCTAGGCTTACACTGGCTTCTCCTTTCTTCCACCGAGTCTGAAATGCTTCTCTTGTCATGTGATTGATTCAGCTGAACTGCGTCGTCTGTAATTGTGGTGGCTGTGGAGGAGGAAGAAGACCTCGTGACCACATGCCACGCCTGGAAGTGCGTTTCGTCAGACTGCAAGCTGCACTCTTCCGCTGTAATAGCTCTATGCGGTTGTACGAGTTATCTCTCGAGCTTTCGCTAGTTGTCTACGTGTCATGATTGCCAGCCCAGATCACGCCAGCATATAGCAGTTCATTACGAGGTACTCGTCGTGTGACACTGCAGACAGTGCCGATTGCTCTAGCATTCCCTATACGCTCGTAATGCAGCAGTTTGCGTGGCCCGAGACGAGGGGAAGAAAAACTCGTGACCGGGAAGGGTGTCTGTGTATATGTAGGGAGAGGGTGGACGCGGAGAAGGGGAGGGGTGCTTGGGAGAAGATGTAGGAGAAGGGAAGAGGCAGGAGCTAAAGGGGCTCATAGCTCGAAGAGAGGGCACTTCTCTTGCTCCAAGAGTAGCCGAAGCGAATCGGTTAGGTTCCCTTTCTCTCTCTCTCTCATTATATCCACTGGACTGCTCCCTTTCTTCTCGTTGTCCAAGATCTGTTGTCCATATGTTCTTTGCTAGCATCGAAGTTTGGTCTCTTGCTGCAACCGCCACACGAAATGTGTTTGTTTAGTACCGCTCTCACCATCTCTCTCATTGCCGCCTTCCTTCTCTCCTTTGTTAGAAGTCATTCTGGCGACCGTATCTCCAAGTATATCTTGTGGACATCTGGATTCGAGCTCGCAGCTGCTATCATCATTGTTTGATTCGCTCCGTCACTGTTTTATAACTCTCGTTTCAGTTTGATTTGTTGTTTAGAGCCGCCGTTGTTGTTTCCTCTCCCTTTCTCACTATTCCTTGGCCTCTCTGTCCACTTGTTTGCTCTCGCTAGAGTATCTCTCTTTCTCTGTATCTCTCTCGTCTTCTTCCTTCCTCTCTTTCTCTGTCTCTCTCATCTTCTTCCCTCCTCTCTTTCTCTGTCTCTCTCATCTTCTTCCCTCCTCTCTTTCTCTGTCTCTTTCTCGTCTTCTTCCCTCCCCTCTTTCTCTTCCTCTCTTTCTCTCTCTCTCTCTTCTTCTCTAGCTCGTTTCCACTCGATTCCTTCTCGAATGTTTATCAAAGTGTTAGCATGTGTACGTATTGCTGACCGCCTTTGTTTGCTGGTTGTGTTTCTGATCGAAGCCTCCCTTTCCTTTCCTCTTTCAGCGAGTCACTTCGTTCATCCTTCCTCCGTCTTCTTTCTGCCGAGTGTGATGCCTTTTGACCGTCGTGTTGAGAAGGAGGATCCCGAGGCTGCTGCTGAGCGTGAATTCGAGTCACTTTCGTCTGGTTCTGGTGGTTCCGGCCGCCACTCCAAGAGTGCCAAGGAAAGCTCCCCTTCTACCCCAGGTTCATACTGTTTCACGTAGTAGAAATGAAAGAAAGTTATCGATTGGCTTTCTAAATGGTTTTATTTTCTAAATGGCTCTGTGAGCAATAAATTCAACCTTGATGAACTTCTCGAAAATAATGCAATTTCTCTTTCTGCAAGTTAGGGAACGAATCAAGGACAGAAGGACATGTGATAGAAACGCATAACATTTTCGAGGGGAAGATTGATTGTTGATGAAATGGACTTGATGCTTACTTTTGTCCAGTGCACTCTGTTGATAAAAAGGAATGATTGCAGGGGCAGTGTCGAGGTCATCTACGGAAGTGGCCGTTGTTCCACCTGTTATCTCGCCAAGCAATGTGAATGGAACATCTTCGGAGGACGGTTAGATCTTCAATGTATCCTTTCATATTCCATGCGATGGTTATATAGATGACAGGCCCTTTTCTGCCATCTCCTTAGTATTGTCACCGTATCCAAATTGATGTCCTCTGCAGCGGCTTCCGTGCGTTCCGGGAAGGTGGTCCTCGCGAAGGTCGCCAAGGCCGAGCGCAAGAAGCGAACTCGCGGTGTCAGCGGCTCTGCCATCAAGAAGGATGGTTCGCAACTTTAGCTAAACTCCAAGTTTCGATTGTAAAGTTTCAGCTTTCTTTCTAACGATAAGTGTTTCTTCCTTAAAGTTTTTGGACCTTTTGCCCATCATTTAGTTTCATTTTTCTTCAAAAACGTTTTCGAACGAAATTCGCCTAGTCTGCATGGCAACGGCGAGCTGTCCTCTCTGTGAATACAAGTCCATTTCTAATTATAGGCGGACGCTTCAAGCTCGGCTTCGAGAACATGGATAACTATGACGACAAGTCGGACGGCGAGGAAAGCGACTTCGAGGACTACGAAAAGTTGCTTTTCTCGTTGCACACTCTACCAATAGGCACTTTGCGAGTCTCTTCAGTTGGGAACGTTTCATTTCAGCTACGTCAAGGACAACTATGGAAGCGGCAAGTTGGCATGCGAAAGCGACAACTCCAGCGGATCCGCCGATGCTGCTTACGTGGTGCGTGTCATTCAGTTTCGCCTTCCACATCCGCATTCAACCATTTCTCTATCATCTCGTGATCTATTTTTCTCCTTCTCTTACTCTATTTCCACATTGGACTAGACGATTTGGTGTTAACTACGGAAGTAGAATATCCTTCTGTTATGTATGAAATACCTGGAAACTGGAAACAGTGATAGAGCAGCAGAAGAAGGGGTTTTCCATTTGAGGAGGACGCGGAGCGAGTGCGCGAGGTGCTGCAGGAGGTGCTGCGAGGGGGCAAAGTGTCGGACAAGAGTGCCAGTCGACTGGTCGCACTGCTGTCCGGCCACTTTGACGAGCACCGCAGACTCGTCTGTCTCGAGAGGGCCATCGATGACCTCGTCGAGGTAGCCTCCATTCCTTTCAATGACTTGACCAGTGTTCAATGTCCAATGTTCAGACGGACGAGTGGACAGGGGAGGAACAAGACCAGCCTGACCGAATGGCCGAATATCGAGTCGTGTGCATCCTGGCCCGTCTCCTCGATGACGGAATCATTGGCCGGGCCGCCTTTCACGCTTTCATTGCAGAGTACGTCTGATTCATTCCTCTCACACTCCAAATCCATTTCCAATCCTTCTCAGGATTGGCACGGAAGCACAGACCATCCGCTTCTTCCTCGCTGCGGAGAAGTTTGTTGAGGAGCGCGCTCCCGAGCTCAAGGGAAACATCCTTCGTGGTTAGCTACTTCTACAGCTAACAAACAATTTGCATCGCCTCGCATGCTTTATTTCCTGTTCAAAATGAAGAAATGGACTAGAGAATTTTACTTTCTTAGCTTCCCAGTACCCCATTTCATTCCCTGCCCATAACTGTATCCATGAGGTAATCCACGTTCTTTCGAGAGCCTCCATCTGAGCTCGCGGAGTTGTCTCGTGAAGTGGCCCTCTCCGGGTGCGGCAGCCATCTCAAAGACGCTCTCATCGCGTGTCCCTTCTTCCATGCTCATATTGTGCATCAGGTTAGAAAAACTTCATATAGCAATCTCGAAGATGGACACTTGATAAGAATGCTAACTATACGGTGGAGAGGTTTCTATTTGACTTGTTAGTTAGCTTTCCGCCTTGTTCGACCAGTTCTTGGTGTAACATGAAATATTTGTTGATCATGGCAAGTATTCCTGTCGCATTGCATATTGTGTATTGAATGAATTAGTCAATCATTGAAGAACAATATATTTAAACTGTACTCACAATATGCGCAACTCTTCTATTTTGTTATTTCACTGGTATTGAAAATGCGAAAAGGTTCCGAGTATTCTACCCTCCCTCCTTGGCCTATATTTCTCCACAAAAAGTATTGGTGCCTTGAGTTTTCGTGACAAAAAATAGCTGAATGTCTATTTTAGGAATAGACTTGGAGTGTTATAGCCTGACATGTTTGTGCTGCTCTAGGACCACTTGTTGCCATGCAGTATATTCCGTAATGTCTCGTACAAGTTCCATAGTACACAAAATCGAGTGGCCTGATGTCCTTTCCAAGCCTTTTTCACCCTGACCTATTAATATGCGTTCGTCATGAACTAATGAGATTCAATCTGAAGAGTGCACAAATGTAGCGATGATAGTTTGGTAAATGTATTCTGATCCCCGTACTTGAGGTGTGTGTCGAATCTCTGATGTCAATGAACATGGACATCATCTTCTACGCTGTCAAGGCGCTCAAGGAGCTTCTGCATAACAAGGTTAACACTTGTATACGAATGTTTTATTTAAAAAAAAGACTTGCTGTGGGAGAGAATGAAAGAGACAGAGAGAAAGAAAGAGAGGGAGAAAGAAAGAGAAGCCCGATCCGGAGACATCAATAAGAAAGCATAATTTCTGATGCGATGCGCATCTGTTAATTTCCGGGAATCAAAAGTTGAGGATTTTGGATCAATTTAAATTTGATTGCCATAACTACATTTCAAAGCTGGCTGCAATGAGTAAGCTGCCATTTTGCAGGAGCTGACTGTGGCCGTTGTGAATGCGGGCGTCTCTCGAATGCTGGACGAGTTGCGAGACCTGGAGAAGGATCTGCCGGCAGCGAACTCGCTTGCTTTCCTCCTCGTTGGATACGCAATCGACTCGCCTGCTTGCATTGACTACTCCATCTACGCCAAGTGCCCCAAGTCAGACATTCATTTCATCTTCTTACATTTTATGGAATTTTCGTTAGAGCCTTAAGAGTATGCCCATGGGATGACACCTACCTCGCGATGTTATATCGGAAGTAAAAGTGAGGAAAGTGGAGCCTCAGCTTTCTGGAAGGTTTCGCTTCCGTGCGCGTGCTAAGAATGCGAGTGTGGACGTGATTCGTCCTTATCTCTCTTTCCTTCCACAATCCCACCGACTGATAAGTGCCCAAGGACTAGAGAAGTGGCTATTTTGATTGCTTCCATAGAGTCTAAAAGCACGAGGTCATCTTTTCTTGTCTGGATTTCATGACTAATCTCGGATCGCTACAGTTTCTCACAATATTGCGATATCTCTCAACCGTATCATAGTGTTCAACAATCCTTTGTTATCCAATTCAACTCAATACTTCTCAGGCCGAAGACGTTTCTCCGCAAGCGAGTCAATTCGTGTGGTCGACTGTCGATTGTGGAGAGCAGCGATGGAGAGTGCGACGAGAAGAATTTCATTGCTATCGACGAGTGAAACCCTGGATCTCACCCTCTCCCTGCCCTTCTCCAACTCTCTCCCTCTCTTCTCCCTTCTGTCCCTCCATTTTATATCGCTTGAGTAATCCCCGATTAAGCCGGTGCCTTGTCTTTGAAGTCTCGCTATTTCTTTTGAAGCTAGCTATCGTTCATGTAGTTGCCTTTCCTTATATAGCCATGCACCGGCTTTGGCAATCAGTTTTTTTTTGTTTCTTTCTTCAACAACAGCAAATATGCCAACGGTATCATAGATTATGTGAATAAGCGTTATAGTATTAGGGTTACAGGTTTTCTTTACAGCATCTGTTGTGGTTAATTTTTTTCTGTTAATCCTAATATAAGTTATGGCAGTATACTGTGGTTAATAGTCCTAGGAGTTGTAATTGTGTTATGTGCACCGGTTATGCGAGCCCTTTCGTCCCTTTCTAGAATTCCCACGTGTTTACCTACGTAAGTAGACTGCAGGTTGAGTAGCATTGCCTTTTCCATCTCTCAGAAGGGGAACTTACAGTTGTTATGCCTTGCAATGTGTTGCTGAGGATCCCTGCTTTGATATGAGTAGTTTCAAGGAGGATTGAGTAGCTGGCCACTTAGATCGTTAGTTTGCCGTTTCTCTCACTATTATTCTTCATGACTTATGTTCTGGCTTTATATTTCATTTCGGAGCAAATCATGATGCGTGCCAACTCAGTTTCCCCTTCGTTATCTCTCTCTTGCAATCCCTCCCTGGCAAGCAGCCTCCCTTCTCTTCCTGTACATTGTGTTGCTATGTACAGTTACTATAGCGATTAGTTTATTGCCAAGCCAACATTCATCCGTGTATATATTCAGACCTCATTCGCTTACGCCTTTAGAATGCCATGCCCTCTATGTCCCTTTATGGTTACATGTAATTAGCTTCTGTCTGTGAGGTCTCAAGTCACCTTCCTCCTTGTAACATCCCATTAACCGCTTTTCGGCGACCTCTCACTTCAGATGTGCAGTACAGTTTACAGTAATTCTAGCGAGCAACCCTGCAACATTCAGAAGTAATGTCAGCTATTTCTATCCAAAATGCGCAAGTTTACCGTATTTATTCTTATTTCAATACCTCCTTCCCAATTTAGTAAGTGAGCCTCTCTTCTTCTAGAATTGAAGTATGAAAGAAATTGTTCATCAAGGGTGCCAAAAATACGGTATACTTGACGCATCTCTTCTGAAGTGTCTTCTTTATTCTTCCCCACTATTTTGACGAGAAAAATAATTAGCTTATAATTTTGCTCTTTCTCCAAGGATGAGTCATGCTTAACTTGCCTTTTCTGTCCACTCGATTCCTTTGTTTTTATGAGCGGCCGCCCATTGATCTGCCTCCGATTAGCTTGAGCCAATCCCTTGTAAACTGTCGTGTAGCTTTGGAAGAATCAGGAAGAATAAGGTTGCTCAGGATGACGACAGCGTATACACATTTTAGACAGGAAAACGCAAACATTGAAAAAGGAGTGAAGAGCATATTCTGGCAATCTAATCTACAGTCGCATGGCAACGCTATATGGAATTCAAGTGTATCAGCATAAAAGGGATCCTTTACCAAGCTCTGTTTTTTTCTTGGGAAGAAAAGCAGAGCATGTACACTGCCATTTCGCCAGAAGGTCAACAGGTCTTTGACATTTTGATGTGAAGAAGCCGAAGAAATGACATAATGTGAATGAATAATGATGGCTTCTTTACCTTTGGGAAGCTTCTACAGCAGGAACAAACTGATAAGGACAGCTTATGCATGTGGACTCGGCCAGGCCAAGCAGCGGCCATAAAAGGAGGCCAGCCTGGCTTCCTTCACCATTCGGCTCTCAGCCATGGCCAGACCCGTACTCTTCGCGCTTCTTGCGCTTGCTGTCCTCTCCGATGCCCTCTACAGGTTATACCATTTTCATAAGTAATTAGTTTTTTTTTAACATTTTATTTTCAATAATTTTTTTGAGATATGCCTAGTATTCCCGATACCGTTCTGTCTTATTTTTTTCAAACTATGCAAAGGCATCTGCAATGTAAATGAAAGATTGTATATGAAGTATAATTGATGAATGCTTAACAATGCGTCCTTTGAGGGTTCCGATGTACAAGACCAACTACGATCTGAATCAGTACAAGAGTAAGTCAATTGGTGAGTATCTGAAGCAGAAGTACGTGAGTGGACACAAGTTCAACGTGCTCGCCTACAACGAGGGCCTGTCTGACTTCTCCAACGTCAGTGGACAGCGAAGAGCCTCCTTCCTTATCAATGACTTTTCGGCTTCGTCTTCTCTAAACGCTATAAACCCACAGTGAAGCTGATACCATTTCCTCCGCACATGGGGAGAAATGGAAAGCCAAAATAGAGCAGTATTAAACATGTTGGAATGGTTGAACTGAAAACAGATAATATTATTCAGGCCCAATACTACGGTACCATCACGATCGGAACTCCACCGCAGAAGTTCAAAGTTCTCTTTGACACTGGCTCTTCCAACCTTTGGGTGCCCTGCCATGGCTGCCCCCTCTCAGATATCGCCTGCCTTCTTCACGCTAAGGTATCGATGAAGTGAAAAAGAGGGAGAGAGAGAGAGAGAGAAGGAGAAAAAAGAGGCAAAGGGAAGCATAGAGAAGAGAGAGAGAGATATTAAACGAAAATTAATTTCTGATATTCGCCTAGTTCGACTGCGGCAAGTCGAAGACTTGCACAGCGACCGGCCAGGACTTCGAGATCCAATATGGCTCAGGCTCGATGGCCGGCAAGGTCGACACCGACGTTGTCTGCTTCGGAGATGCCAAGTCTGGCTTCTGCACCGACAAGTCTCAGGGCTTCGCTTGCGCCACCGCCGAGCCTGGAGCTGCCTTCGTTGTAAATCAGTTTACTTCTCTTCAAAAATCAAGACAAAAAATCTTTTCTCTTTGTATACATCAACACATTGAAACAGAATAGAATCCAGAATGTTGAGGCGGCCAAGTTCGACGGCATCCTCGGCATGGGCTGGGACACGATCTCGGTGGACAAGCTCCCGCAGCCAATGACGCAGATCTTCGCAGACAAGCAGAAGTGCCCCGAGGCCGTCTTCGCTTTCTATCTCAACCGAGATCTCGATGACAACATCGATGGAGGAGAGATGACTCTCTGCGGCACTGACCCCAAGCACTATAAGGTGGGTAGGAGAGCAAGGAAGAGAGAGAGAGAGAGAGAGAAAGAGATTGATAGATATGTAATGAGATCATTTGGAGAGACAGAGAGATGAATTCCCCGTTAATTACAGGGAGATATCGCGTGGGAGGCTCTGACGAAGGAGGACTACTGGCGCATCAACCTGGGTGGCGTCAAGGTAGGAAAGAACACCGTGGCGACCGGCCCCGTCTCGGCGATCCTCGACACGGGCACATCGCTCATCACTGGACCGACCGACGAGGTCAAGAAGATCCAGAAGTTGATCGGAGCCTTCCCCATCATGGAGGGCGAGTACATGGTCAGCTGCAACAAGATCGACTCCCTCCCGGACATCACCTTCAACTTGGGCGGCCAGGACTTCACGCTCAAGGGCAAGGACTATGTCCTCAAGATCTCCAACATGGGCGCCACCGTCTGCCTCTCCGGGTTCATGGGACTCGACATCCCAGCCCCCAACGGTACATCTCCAACTGATCTTCATCAGAATAGTTGTTCAGAAATATGTTGATCAACCATTGTTGATTTTTCAGGCCCGCTCTGGATCCTCGGAGACGTGTTCATCGGCAAGTTCTACACGGTCTTCGACCACGGCAACAAGCGAGTTGGACTCGCCCAGTCCGTCCACACCCACGAATAATTGCTCTCCATTCAATAACCATTACATATTGAACACAATATCTGTCTATTCCCTCCTTTGGCTGATAAAGGTCAATGAAATTACTGCATTCGTTTTTTTTTAATTCAGCACCAGACTTGAAAAGAAATCGGGTTTCTTTGGCTGCTGAAGCTAACAATCGGTTTTCTTTTATTAAATTGACTTCACGTGGTTGAAAATAATTGCATAATAGCTAACGAAAAAAGCAGGTGTTTTAAAGCGAAATTAAATAAGGTACTCAAGGTACTCACTAAATAGATGTACATTTTCAACAATATGGAACCGGATAAAGAAACTCGTTATAATCGGTTATAATGATAAAGATCCATAGTCAAAATCAGCATTTGTACAAGAAGATCATTTCTTATGGTTAGTTGAATAGTAGCTGATTAAAGTACCGAGAGCAGTGGAGAAGGCCCGTTCTGCACATCTCAGTTGTTCTAAATATATGTAGGCAGATAAAAAGTAGGTTACGAAAAGGGAAATGTCGAAGACAGCATGATATTAAGAGCCAGCTGACCTGACAACAGACATCCTGTCTGCTCGCTCAAAGTTGGATCGGACAAGTTCGTAGTACTGCCCGTCGCTTAGTACAATGGCGTGCAGCTTCAGGCACTTCATGCGCAGCACGTCGATGAATTTACTAAACGTACATCATTTCTGTTAGGCAAGACAAAAAGCGATTAGTCAAAACTATCAAATCGATTGCTCACCTTGACTTATCTGAGAAGCGAAGCGTCTCGTCATCCCATCTGATCTCGAGGCGTGAGAGTCGAGGGCAGTTCTGAGCGATGCAGTCGATGAACTGGTCAACGTGAATCTTCGCCACCACCTTCGGGCAGCAGTCCTCTGCGATTCCCATCACGAGAACTCTGAACATTAAGGTGAGCTGTTGTTTGTAGGCATATGAAATGTATTAGAGCAACACAAGAATATCTACACGGTGACGAATATCATGTCATACTTGATGTTCCTGAGCTGAGGGATAATGTTCATCCAGAAGTACTCGAGCAACTTGTGGTGTCCACCCAGATTGAGGCCAGCCAGCTGATGGCCATGCCGCGCAATCATCTCAGTCAGGCACGCCTCATTCAACGAGTCACACGTGTCCAGATTCAAGTATTGGATGCTGTTGAAGGAGCCCGATTGCATCCACGATTCCAGCACCTGGAGGGAAGGAGACACAGGTTATCAGAATGAATAGGTGATAGAAAATGAAAGACAAGTATGAGGAATGCTAGATAGATTTCTTGATAACCTGATCATTGAAATGCTCCAGCCAGCTTGCATCCAGCCATCTCAGATGCGGAAGTCTGCTCAGCATGTAAGTGATCGTCTCCGAGTCCAGCTCCGTCCCTTTGATGTCCAACTCTTCGATCTTTGTCTTTTCCCACTCGATCGATTGGATCACTTTTGGGTCGAGACCTAACAATAAGCAAGTTTATATTGTTATGCTGAATAGATGGAACTCTTCCTTACAAGTATGTGCCAGGAACAACGAGCGTAGTTTCTTGCATCTTTGCAGAACAAGTTTAAGACATGAACCGGTTACCTACAAATACATCATTTCTTTCGCTCAATGTTCAAATAGAATATCGCACGCACTTTGTTGCAATAGTTAACGGAGAGGCATTCGAGATGAGCGCAATTGGATGAAAGGGCGTCCACATGATCATCCGTGATGAATGGAACCTAAATTAGATGGCGTTGTAAAGTGAACAAGAGATAAGATATGCCAATTAAGCTAACTTACTCCCCACAGATTGACTACTCGAATATTCGGCAGATATTGCTTGAGCTTCTGAATGTTGATGGTCTCATAGACTTCCTCCTCCTCGTCCTCCACCTTCTCATATGTGCCTAAGAAAAGTCTAATACAAGAGATTCTCTAATGGCAAGCAAAAGAGATTCGATTGAATAGAACGCATTATTCCCATTGCTTGTTTGTTCCTCTGACTGCCTTCATTTTACAACTGGCAACGCCAGCGAGTGGAAGTCAGGTGAGGCAAAAAGCTCTCTTTCCATCTCCCTTTCCCACGAATAGCCCCCCTCTCATTCATACCCTATCTCTTTCAGAGCTCTCTCCACCCTGTTATCTCTCTCCTCCATCTCGCCACCCTCTTCCCGTTCCACACTTTCTTACCTATGATGTGGAGAACTTCCACAGAAGAGATAAAGGTGTATACTTTGCGAAGAAAACCCTCTAGGAAGATGTTTTCCGAAAGGCAGAGTGTCAGCGATTTCAGGCGAGAGGGGAAAGATTGAAGATCTGTGAAATCGTGCAGTTGCATGGCTGTTGAGAAATCTGAAATGATTGCTCGTTTCAGATTGCGATGTGTTAACATTAATACGGAGCAAACAAATTCATACAGTGGTATGAAGGCTTGAAGGAATACCTAAGGTTAGATTCTGAAGCTTGGGGCATCTGTTAGCCATTTCATGCAGCACATTGGGAGTGATGAGATCTGTTGCCAGCTCCGCATTCCGGAGATCGACAAACCGCTGTCCGATTAGTTGAATAAAATGGTCGACGTTCGTCACCTGCAATGCCGCTCAACAATTCTTGAGGTTTATCTTATTTTGATTTAACCAAATCCTAATTTCACCTGATACAAAATTAAATGACCAGCTGAGTCACCTGAAGTCCTCCGTATCCAGGGCGAAATGAGACAAATTTCCAGAGTACAGGACTCCAGGCAATGTTTCGCCATCTTCGGCAGACTTGACCAGCACGAAGGATCTAAAGTATTTATATTCTCTCAGTCACTGAACAGTCACACTAATAAATAAATAAATAAATAAATAAATAAATAAATAAATAAATAAATAAATAAATAAATAAATACCTGCTGAGGGGGTAGATAAGAGAAGATTAGCTGGAGAATCGTGTCAGGCAGCTTTTCAACGCTCTGTGAATAAGGATATTAATTACTAATTTTGAAGAAAAAAAAATATGTTATTGATTAGAAAATCTTTGCATTGTTTTCATTGTTCGTTTGAGAGAGTGAAGGCTGTTAACAATGGCGGGTGGCTTGTCGTCCTCTTCTTCCTCGTACTGGCCGCCAAAGAACTCGGAGAGATCAGTGGCAGCGTAGACCTGCTGCATCTGATGCTCAGGCACGCTGGCGTCATGCATCGTCACCCGACGGGTCATGTCGAAGATGGCGGCCATCTCGGCCTAGCCAAGAGCTCCCCCTGAGAGACTCATCTCACTCTCATTGGCAATATCAGAGAGACCCATCTCACTCTCATAGCCAAGACCTGAGAGACTCCCTCGCTAATCGCCACTGACATGCAAGCACCCCGCTGATCTGCGCAAGCAGAGTTCAGGCTAAGATCCGTCGAGTGCTTCCGCAAATATTCGACTCATTCTCGTATCAAAGCGGAGGAAAGAGGAAGTTCGCTCGAAAAACGCTTGGAAAGCGATGCGCTCATTACTTAATCTACAAGCTCTTTTTGCCCCGTTGAATGTAACTAATGAGTTGAGGAGAAGCGCGCGGGAAAGAACAAAATTGGTTCAAACAAAAAGAAAGAAAGATGCGGAACATGAAGGAGGAAGGAATGGCTTGGCAGAAAGCAGGAAGAGTGGGGCGTGATCTGCCTTCTCTTGACTGCTGAGAGAGTCTCGTGCTGGGAGGCTGGCCATGCTGTCCCTTCTCCAGCTCTTCTTTTCTTGCTGCTTTTCACTGCCTCGGATGCGACAGCTGGGCTCTCCAAGCTCATCTCCGAGAGGAGAACATTCCGACTTAGAACTAACGCGTTCTAACACAAATCAATCCTATCAACAATCACATTAAAATGAATTGTCAGTTTTGAAAGAGTCGAAATCCCAATCAACAACAGTTCTGACTATTTGATCGAGTTGATCATGAATCTACGGTAGAATGTTGTTTATGAGATCATAAAATTCAGCTATTTTAATTTTTTTAAGTCATACCAAATCCGAGATGTAGACGCTCTCACTCCTCGATTCCTCCATGGCATCAGCTGCGCTGAAGGCAGCGACGACCATATCAGCACACTCTCCACTGGGAGAATCAGTGATCAAGGTGATCTCTGTCCTTTCCTATGCCTGGAGGCTGGAGAGCTTCTCTGAAGAAATGCTGCCAGGGCTGTTGGGGATATTCGGCGATCATTGAAAATAGTAGTCGCGACGACATGTTTTCCAGCTCTCTCTCTCTCTAGGTCTTCTTGTCAAACAACAGCGGACATGACAAGAAGACAAAAGACCAGCATCAACACTACTAATAATACTCGCCACTTGCAACACTACACTCATATTCAAAAATTAGATTGGATATTTTTCAGCCTTATATCATGAATTCGGTTAGCTTACAAGGTAAAATATCGGCTGTGCTAGTAATACTTTAATCACTACCAATCTTTTTTAGAAGAAAAATAAAGCGTATTAATCGAAGAATGTGTTCTGGTGAAGGCTGCCATGATAGCAGCAAGGTATGGGATCAGTGGAACAAGTGCAAGTGGCGGCCCCTCGAACTAAGGATGAACAAAGTGTATGAGGGAGAGAGGCATAAGTGCAATTTTTGGGAGAGAAAAAGGCGGAGGGCGAGAGAGCGACGATGTGGAGAGAGGCAGAGAGGGAGAGAGGATGAATCGGCAGAAGAGTTGAAGAAGTTGGCGGAAAGACAGCCAAGGGAGGCAGTCAGAACTCTTTCCGGCTAGCAAACATCTCTCAGCAAGAGAACACAGCGATCAAAGTGCCCGCTGCTCAGCGCTCTTCCATGCCATTCTGTGATTTATTGGACATAGTCCTCCTTCCAATTCCGCCGGTCAAGCACACAGAAATGTGTGATCAAAGCTCAGTATCACAAATAATGCCGATCGAAAATAGTCGTAGTAGAATAATAATGAATGAGAATGCAGAATCTCCTTGAGTGTTCGAAATCATTGCAGAGCAACTTGTTTAAAGAATGGAAAGTGGAGTTGTTTTGAAAGGAGGAGGTAAGCAGAGAGTGAAGAGGGCACAAACCGGCATGCGCGCGAGAACGAGAGCGAGGTTGATCTTGGAGAGGGCGCGCAGCTTGTTCAGCAGTCGCTTCTTCTTCTGCTTCCACTCCTCCGTCTCTCGGAAATGCTTCTTCTTCGCCAGCCAAGTCTCACGGGCGGTCGAGGCCTCTTCGCTATTTTCCGGCTGTAAATATGCATATCTTTCTTCGTTCATGCTACAAAAAAAATAAATAAAAGTAAATTTATCTGCTGTAAACTTCTGAAAAATATCCCATTACGTTCTTCCGAGTCCGAAAGATATCAAGCATGTTGATGGCTCTGGCAGCGACGTCGACGTACTCATCAATTTCAAGGGGACTGAGCTACGATCATTCCGTAACAACTTGGATTCCCTGAGGCGACAAATTTAAATTGTTCTGATCGATCGAACGCTTTTATCCACTCGAGAAGCGGACTCAAATATCACCGACATGCCGTTTTCTTCGGTGTAAAAAGGATGAAAAACAAGATATTTCACAAATAATTATTGAATGAATAAATATTTTGCTTTTCTTTAAAATAGAATTAAAACTAATAATATGAAGAGATAAAATTTTTTAATGAGAATAATGTTATAAAGTATGAAAGAGTTGCAATGAGCTAAATGGCATTCAACGAACTATTCATAAAGTATTATAATTGCAACAATGTATTTAAAAACTATAACAAAAAAGAGGAGCGAATTCAACTAAATTCGTAAGCGAGCAGTTTGAAAGTTCGACGGTTGAAAGAGAAAAGCTGGCGAGGTGACTACTAAAAGGAACTGCTCAAGACTGCTGAAGAGAAGAGTATTGAAAGACTTGAGAGAAACAGAGAAGTGCAGAAGTGGTCAAGGAGATTTAGTAAGATTCCACAAAGCAAGGAGTTGCTGACAGGAGCATGGAGAGACTAGAGCAGGGAGAGAGGAGATGGAGAAACGTGAGTAGGCGAGACTGAGAGGAAGGACAGCAGGGCCAGGCTGCAGCTGTCTTCTTCTCTTTCTTTCTCACTCTGCTCTACTACCACCGCAGGCACGCGCTGTCCACTTCTACCCAGGTGGCCCTCACCCGCTTCCGAACCTGTTTCAGTTGCATGTACGGCTTGAGGACAGCGGCAGCGTCTTCTTCGTGGACGCCTTGCTTGATGGCAGCGGCATTCAACGACTCCAGAAGACGTTGTCGGTTGCGAGCACGGCGGGAAGCACGCAGAGCAGATGGACGGACGACGGGCTCGTGTGGCACCGGCGACGGAGGGTCGGGCAACTCAATGTTGTCCACCGAGAGACGCGAGATCTGACTGAACATTCACATGCATCACCTTGACATGCCGATGAAAATGAAAGAAAAGTGGAGACCTGAGCCGCATTGCCGAACTGTCCGCTTCAAGGAGCTCTCCCTGCATCATTCTCCTTCGAACAATGGCCGTTTGAACCTCTGAATTAGGACATTCTAGCTATAAAAATCGGTCCGAAAAGACTAGTAAAAAAAACAATGAAAAACTTTAAAGCAGCTTTTGAATTTCTCTCCATTTTTTTTTCTACGCTAGGACCATAATTAGGCGAAAGTGATGAGGTTGAAAGTCGATTCGCTGTAATTGAGCTCCTTGACGATTGCGAGAGGCGAACGGCGCTGGACAGCAACGGAGCAGCTTCAGCCATCGCCGTTCTAATACAGACTGTAGTCATCAACAGAATATGAGAACATTCTACGGCAATTACAAGAGTAAAACATGAAGTTCTTGAGGGAATGCGGGATGTGGAAGAGGATTTAGGTGGAGAAGCAATGAAGAAGAAATGACAAGAGAAAGGGAGAAGAGCTGGCAACGGATTCATCCCTTGGAGAAGCACTGCGCAATCGCTTCAGCAATCCACATGTTCCTTCCGACTATCTGCCCCTCTCTCTTCTATTCTCTCCGTCTCTCCTCTTCCGTGTTCTTTCTTCTCTTCTCATTCGTTAGAGATCTCGCCTCTCGCACTGTACAACTCTCCACAAAACAAACGGACCCTTCCGCCAGATTGACAGCGGCAAAGTCCACTGGAGGCAGAGCGAGGAGAGCGGCCATCTGTTTATCAATCACACGCTAAAATCCAATCTCGACGTAGCTTAGACTCAATACCAAACAATTAAATGAAATAAATGAACATCAGCAGAGATACATATCTCCGAATTCTGTTAAATGGATTTGAATGGAATTTAATTTCAAAGCCTCTAAGTAATTATTCAACTAAAACTTTATAGTGTTATTTCTGTATTTACACTTTACATAATACAGAAATGATCCTGTGAAGTATGATTTCACTCTGTCTAAAAAATATGTTTTTCGAGTATTTTGTAGCTGGTGTGAAAAAGTATTCCGAAAGAGAGTGATTTCCGCCTTTACTCGGTCGTCTAATGAGGTGTCTGCACACAAAGTGATCCCCGAAAAGATGCCTAAGTAGATTATGTTTTATCCGTCGTGTTGCGTAGCCTATTTCGAGTTGTTGCTGATATTTACTGAACGGAGCAGATCCCCTTGAATGAATGAGGCGGAAGGAAATGTCATTGAGTGAGTGATCCACGCCATACATCGCATTCAAGAGGAGATCGCATTCAAGGGGAGTTCCCGCCTACTTTCCGCATCGGATTACAGACATGGGTTTTAAAAGAATGCCTAGATGTCAGCTTGAAACAGAACAGTTTCTAGTCTGCGTTCGTTTCCACACATTTTGTTTTGATTCAACTTCACATAATTGAGCGTTCGCTAGTCTGTATTAAAGTGTTTTCGCATTCTCCCCACTACTCATTGGGAAAAAAGCGGCCCCTGTTCAGAAAAGATGCTCATGCGATGCTACCAGAAATCGCATTCTCTCGGTATACTTTGCGTCTTGGCCTTCTTCCTTGTCGTGCTTCAAGTACTCCAGTTTGATCGATTGCCATTCTACTGGAAGCATCTTCATGGAGATAAGGTTTTGTTCATTTCTCGGATACTTTCATTCAAGGTGACAAATGTGGTAAGAGGATTCTAGAAGAATGAACTGCGCGTTTCTCGGAACGCATCGCCAGACGACGAAAACCGAACGACTCCTTCGGCGTGTACGGAAGCGGTGGAAATAGACAGCGAAGGCAGAGTGGTCTGCAACATTGGCCAGCTGGACAACATCATCAGAGAGAATGCTGAGGTGAGTGAAAGGGTGCATCGAATGCACTCGTCATCCATCCTCTCTACCAGTTGTAGGCTTTGCCCGCTCGCTCATCCAATAAAACGGCAGAAGAACTCTGCTCCAATTCAACCGATCAGTGTGTCCCACCATTCAAGGCAATCGAAACTCGAGTCAGAGTAAGTACAAGTCTTGGTCAGATGAGTGCAACTGCTACATTTCTAGTCGGCATTACACATCGTTATTTTGAGAGGTCAATATTAATCCCATTAACCTAGCGACTGATAGGTCGCCAGCAACCACAAGATGATGGCCTGCATCGTGCAGAAGAGCATGTCGTCGATGTTGGAAGCTCTCATGTGCTTCTTGCACGACGAGAAGGGCTTCCAGGCCGAGGGAAGGCAGTTCGCTAAGGAATACGTCGCGCCAAAGTTTGTTCTAATAAAAGTGTAATATTGCTGAAAAATGTTTTCATTAGCTAAACATCATAGATCTCTCTTTAGATTTTGCAAAGGCAAGAACGAAGGAAACGCCGTCCACAGAGTGAAGCAAATTCATCGGATTAGAAATGTTCAGAAAGAGGATTGGAAATTTCTGATGATAACACGAGATCCTGTCGATCGCTTTCTGTCTGGATTTGTCGATCTTTGCATCAGGTCAGCTGAATATATCTTCTCTGTCCAGCACGAACAATTCGCTCTGATTCAGACAAGTTCACTCGTCCATTCCTTGTAATGGCTGTCGTTCTAACCTGACGTGTTTTATCGTAACTGAATACGAGAGGATGGTGAAAGAATCAAGAAGCAGACCCATGGAGCGAACCTTTGAAGACCGTCACTTCTTCCCGCAGAATTGGTTTGGAGCAGTCACTTGGAGCTTCTAAAAGAAAAGAACCTGCTTCTCTTCTAGGCGCTGCAATCTTCAACGGGAATACAAAAATTTTCATTTTCTTCGATACGCAAGCAATCCGGCTGATGGATTCCTGCAAGAGCTCGAGCCAATTCTGGTGGAGCAGAATGTGTCGAATTCCTCGATTGACTTCATCCGGGAACAGCTGATGGCTGGCCGGACTGCCCATGCCACAGTCCACTCCGCAGCGAGGATCTTCCTCGAAACTCGTCTTCGTTCGAGTCCTTTCCTCATGGAGCATTTGGTCAAAATGTTCTATCATGATTTTAAACTTTTCAATTATGAATTTCCGCCTGGCTTTTACTAAAAAATATATATATAATTTCTACGGACAATTTCACATTGAAATTGGAAGAGTTGTTGTGGGGTACCATTCATTTTTATTGTTTGAATACCACAACCGCATGCTCACTTTTTAACGGGTAATAATGATTCTCATTGGATAAATCTTTATTCAAACGACGTCCCCGCCAAGCAATGTATAATCATTATAAAATCTGTTGAGCAAGCAATAGCAACGGATTGAGTAATTCCGAATCTGGAAATAATATTTTAAGTATTATTATTTTGTGCAAAAATGTAGCAGAATGCGAACGAACAATTGTGCCTTGTGAGATGAAAGTGCGTGAAAAGTGGCCAACCACTTTATAGTTTGTAGCGGTTTAGTGAACGGGAAGAATGACTACGAAAAAGGCTATGTAAAAAAAAACTCCCGATGAGGGGAATCTGATTACAGTCTTATTGAAAGCACCGGTCGTCGTTTTTGCAATGAACTTAATTGTTGCGAGTGAAGTGTTCAAAAATAAATATTTAAAAAAAGCTCATAGCTCGCAACAATTTCTAGAGCCACCTAGAATCTAAAGAGAACTGAGAACCTAAAGTGGCTCACACTATTATTCACACAGCTGGCATCTGCGGTCCAATTTGGCATGTGAAGAGCACGTGAGAACTATGCCTCCTCCCAGGTAACACGCGGCAATTCGAAATTTTTTGTCCTGACCGTACACGGGTATATTACTCCGGCATGTTTCGCATTTAAAATACAGCTCTCAAACATAGCGATAGACATGTCCTGAGTGAACTGGATCAGTAGCGGTGTACTGCATGGCCGGCATATGGGGCATGCGGCCGTGGACTCCCCCCTCCGGTCGCGTCGTACTCGTTCAGGTAGTCGAACTGGCTGAGAGCATCGCGGACGTCCTCTCCGATGGTGCCGGCTGGGCTGCGCAGAGCCGGGTCGCTGCCGCGTCGGCTACGCGAGGCGCTCTCGTCGTCGGAGAGAGCACGGCTACGATCGTATCTGATTTTCCATGCTTAATCTTCTAGCTAATACTATCTTCGCTAAAACGGAATTAGACTGTGAATTGAAAGAAAACAGAGTAAGTTCCAACCTGTGTGGTCTGCCTATTCTGGTTCCACCTGGCGATGTCTCGACATTGACTGGAATGTAAGTGACTTGGCCTTCGCTCGGTCGATGAGGAGTAGGCCGAGTAGCAGCTTGGCTCTCGTATGGCCGTTGAGGAGACAAGCGAGGGACAGGACTCCGAGGTGAGAGGCCGCCGTCGGAGTAGCCAGGGGCTGAGAGGGGTCGCATGAGATGATGGTTGGAGACGGAGACTGACACGGAAGAGCCACCCTCGCCACTTGGCGAATTCGGATCGGGCGTGATCGGTCTCTTTGGAACAACTGTCGCTAGTGTGGGCGCAGTAGGGAAAAGATAGGAGAAGCCAGCATGTGGCTGCTGTGGAGTGTCCATTATGGGAGGGTCAGCGAAGCGCGCTCGAGGAGGGGAGAGCGTCCGTTGCAGACTGCGACTCTGAGAACGTACGGGGCCGAGGAGAGAGGAAGCGCCGCTGAGTGGACGGCGGACTTCACTCGCAGCCTGCGACATGTCGTGGATGGAGCGGGAGAGCTGCTTCGCTCCATGCAAGGGGTGGTATTCCGAGGCGGCCGGCGCAGGCTCGGCCCGTGCCAGGCTGCGTGTCTTGCCGTGCGGACTGATGTCATCGTCGAAGAGCATAGCAGACTCGCTCTTCGCTCTCCTCATTCCTCCCCCTCCTCGGTAGCCACTCTCCATAGGAGGATTGCCGTGGTACGACGGAAAGTCATCTGCAAGCATCAAACATCCGACTTACCATTAGCTATATCATCAGTCTAGCTATAAGCCTTTAAGCAGATTTCACAACGTAAATTGTGTATTGGCGGGCTACGTTGTATCACATGTGAGTTGCATTTAGATGTTATAAATGACTAATAGCATTTTTCTTTCGTGAATGCCTATTCATCAACAATTTGGAATGACACGAGGAAGTCATTATTGCCTCTGCGAAGATGAAAAGTTTTTCTGAACAGTTCGTCAAACTTTTCCTGGCACTAACAGAAAGCGCGAGCATTCAAATTGCCGAAGTTGCAAGCATTACGCTGTTGCGAGCAAAGGACTCTCTCTCTTTGCTCTTCTCTCGCAAGATCCTCCTCTCACTTGGCACAAAGAGCCTCCGCAAATCAACAGATCCTCTAATCTCTCCTCTTTCTGCCCTTCGATCCCACCTGCTCGGAGGTCGAAAGTGTTTGAGAGCGTGTAGGCTGCTCGATGGTGCGGGTAGTAGCCAGCGCGGCTACTGCCCCCACTGCTGCTGGCAGTGTGGCCACTGGAACGTCTTCCGCCTGAGTCCCCTCCGGCTTCTGCCTTCCGCTGTCTCTGCCGCTCCACACTCTTCACTACCGTCGTTGGGCCTTGCTACAACTCATTAACTAACTGGATGATTATAGGAGAGAAAGACATTACGTGAACATGAAAAATAAATATATTTAGGGGCAATAAACATGAATACCAGGTGGAAATTTGATCAGAATCGTTTTACTAACAGCAAATTTGGCAGTGTTTCGTTGTATCCTGCGCTGCCTTGACGAGTCAGAGTCTCCATCTCCGAATCCAAAGGCCGTGCTCCTTCCACTGCTGCCGTCTCCACTTCCTCGGTAGCCACTCGCGCAAAGAGAGCGGTAGATCGCAAGCTCTTCCAAGAGAGTGTCCAGTCCGCCGAGGGGCGAATGCATATCCAGTACGAGCTAAGAAAGTCTAAGGCCTCCATGAGAAGTCACAGCTCAAACAGTCAAAGTCGAGAAGCCTTTTGACACAAACCTTTTCTAAATGATCAGGAGAAAACTGCGAGAGGGCGGCTTCAACTTGAGCCAATAATCGATGATTCGGAGATGGCGCTTGGCCAAGTAATTTATTCATTAGACGAACAACAAGAATCTGAAAAAAAAGAAAAAAAAAGTAAAAATAAGCGCCAATTGGAAAGGAAATAGGAAAATGGTCACAACTGAAGGTTAACGCGAACCTGAATATGAAGCTTCGACGTATGCAATCCATGCTTGAGTTGAGCCACAAAAATAGAAAGACGAATATAATCTCGACTTCTTGCAGCCAAGAGTGTCAGAGCCCGCCAGAGGATGCTGAATCCCTGCGCTTGGTCCAGAAGCAGAAGGATGATCTACAATCATAAAAAAACTAGATATTCACCTTCTCTTATCTCCCATTTCCTTATTGTTCCGTGTCCAATGTGTCAATCCTCCCAAGCCATCAATTTCCTGGCTCAGGATTTTCTTGTTTACCCACACCTGCTTAACGATAGTTTCCATCCGGAAAAGCGTTACTACGATAGAGAGGCAAGTTAGTTTTGCTTCGGCATCCCACTTTACTTTACATCTCCAGAAATGTTCCACTCTCTCACGGAAAGGATGCAGACATCACTTTCTTCTGGTTGTTCTTTTCCTCCTTTCTCTTTATTTTGTCACATCTTCGTACAGAGAACGATGGTGATAAGCAGAGACAATAGAGAATGAGAATGAGAGCAGAGAGAGAGAAAGCCAAGGAAGACTCGCCTCGAGTGCATAGCACTTGGAGTCTAGCTGCGGACTGTTGACACTGTAGAGGATGACTTCGAGACTCGTCGGTGACTCCAGAAAAGCGCGCCATGCATTCGGCTGCCAACAGAAGAGATGTCAACCACTTTGTTTTGTAATAGTCACGTAGGTCTAAGCATAGAAAGTCGAGAAAACAAAGGGTGGCCGAATTTTAGAAGGAGACTAGAAGAGAGTTGCGGAGAGCAAGCAGCGTGAGCTGATTAGCGAGCAAACAAAGACCGTTGTGACTCCTGACCGATTTCTCCAGCAGAATCTTCAGACACTCGATGCTGTCCGCCTCTGCTACCTGGAAAATCAATCATATATGTGAAAACAAGATAGTATCAAGGTTAAAATAGGGAATCTTTATACATATATGTGTAAATACATTTAAATATATTTAACCGAGATGTACGATATTTATAAATATTAAAGACAAAAAAAAATCACTTACAGCCGCTTTCCTTTTCCGGTTGCCTGAGGAGTTATTACGCGACAAGAGGTTGCCAATTTTAGAAGCAGAGCTGGACGAGTTGACAATTCCTTGAAGGGCGACAATGACACGAACGAGGACATCAACGCCACTTGTTTGGCGACTCACGAGGTCTTGCACAAACATGTCGGCCCTGCCAACAAAGAAAGTATTCAAGTCTTACAACAAACTTGATTATCAGGTTGTTAGTTTTATGAACATATTTCACTCTTACAACAAACCACACTTGAATATCGTAGTCATGAGTTTGAGAATTGCTCACAAGAGGACATTTTACCTAGCATCACTAGCGAGGAGTTGATCCTTGAGAGAGAGAAGAAGGAAGCCGGCATCGGAGAGGCCACCGCCGGCCGTGGTGGAACCGACCGGGGCTGCCGACGCCGCCTCAGCACTCGCGACGAAGCGGCGGAGCTCTTCCACCAGCTGGCGAGCACCCGCCATCCACCCACCACGCAGCCAGCTCCTGCTAGGAATACAGGCAGACTCTCCTAAGACAATTACAACAGTCATATTACTTAACCGAGATGCACGATATGTCCAACAAAAAAATCGAAGATGCAATAGAAAACAAGTTCGCATGGTGCGGAATGGTGGGAAATCGCCCCAGGCCTGAGAAGGTAATAAAGAGAGTGTGAGAATGGAAGAGAGAGAGAGAGGAAGGGCGAGAGAGAGAGAGAGAGAGCGAGGTTGTGACACTGAATGGAGGAGCAGGTCGATTGGTGATGCGTCTCGGCCTGCTAAGCCTGACGGTTGAATTGAAGACGAACAAAGGCAAGGAATGAGGGGTGACCGCCGAGCTAAGGAGAAGAGGGTCAGCGCACCGTTTTCCAAGTCTTCACTCATACCACTCACTCTGGACTGGCCCTTCTAAACCCCTTCTCGGCCTACGTGACAATCGAATAGTCCGTTACTCATGGTGGACCGCCGGAAGATGCGCATGACAAAGGCCTTCCAGATTCTCGAGGGTGGGAGGAAGGTGAGAGAGGAAGACGGAGGCATGTGTCGCCAGTGTCGAGTCGGTGGAGAGCGCGAGAGGCTCCATGCTACTCCAGATACGCTTCTCCGTTCATCCCTCTTCTCTTACTATCACTCTTTCTCTCTCTCTCTCTCTCTCTCTCTCTCTCTCTCTCTTCCTCTTCCTTCCGCCTCTCGGTCTCTTCTTTAACATGCAATCCTCCGTCATCTCTCTCTAGCTTTCTCTCCTGCAGTTACGCTCTTTTCTGCGCACTTCAGAACGTTTCTCCACCTTTCTCTTTTCGCCATTTCTCCCTCATTCTCGCTCTCTTTCTCTGACTTGCATCTCTAGCTCACTCTCGCTGTCTTTCTCTCTAACTTCCTCTCCACCTGCCCTCTCTGCTCTCATTTTATTACTCAATGTTTTCCTCTGTCTGTCTGCCACCTCTTCCCTTGCATGTTCTCTCACTCTCTCCTTGTGTATCTGTATCCATTGTGTTCTCGACTCCTCTGCACAGCAAACACGAGAGGTTCGGCCCTCGCGCTCCATGTTGACTCGCTACACAAATTCCACTAATTCCTCCAGGGGACGATTGTGGAGGCATAAGAGGAGAAGCTGCACTGCTTTCTCAGCCTAATGGGATCAAAATAACACTGCCGCTTATCCCATTACACTTTCCCTACAAAATATCAGCCACGTTTCAGTTCCTTTGCAGGGAAAGGGAACATGCATAGTGTTCTGAATTACAAATGCTCAACATCAAATCATTTCCTTACTTTTGTAATATACGGATATATATATGTACATGCAGGAGATCAATGCAGTAGTCCGTAAAAGGTTCAATAAACTTAAAGTTGCACTTTAGGGATAATTGTTTTCAGCTGCATATTAATTGTGCGTGAACAATCAGATCCGGAGTAAAATCAATGAGTTATTAAAGTATACAAAAAAGCAATGACTATAGTCAATCTACAAAATTATAGAGGACTCTACTCTAATATGCGCGCACATACATATGTATTAAGAAATTCACGCTCATCGTCAGTACAAAATCTGCCTTCAAAACACACTAGGTATTTCGGCGTGCTTTATGTTCAGTCGCCGTTCTTAGCATCTAGAAAGAAAGAAGATACCACAGGAGAATTGGAAAAAGAGTGCAAACTGGAATGAGAGAAATTTCTACTGATTTTCCTGTACATTAGATAGAGTGGATGATGCAACAACATGGGATTAAATCACAATTAGACCAAAATGTTAACGCCGTGATGGTCTACGATGCAACTAAAAATCTATCAAAAAATAATGACTTTGAATTATTGAGTTTTTTTTGTCGCTCAACAGTTGATCAATGGAACCAAAAGTCCACTGCTAGAAGAATGACAATATAACGAAGCAACACGGAAAAGTTCATAAACTTTATTCAACTTGGAAGAAAAATCTGTATGAAAACACAAAATATACACATTTATTGCACTCGAGTCTGAGACCAGCAAAAAATCATAATATTAATTTGAACGTGGAACTTTTTAATTGAAGATAAAGGCATTACATGGTATTCACTTGTTCTATTTAATTTAATTAAAGAAATAAAGTAATACATAACTTCTTCTTTAATGCTCCCATATGATCAAGTGTTGCTTAAAAGATCTATTGGAGGTGGTCCCGAATTATGAAAACCAATATTTAGCCAGAAATTTCCATTTCTTCGAATACTGAAGAAAATGTCTCTGCCCTTGCGTCCCCAAATCCAAGCAAGTATTGTCAACGGTGGGAAGACGAGGCAGTCTCTGTCGGTCCTTCCCACATTGCACCTTATTTTCACAAAAGGAAGAGAGATATAGACGATAGAGAACAGCGAGACAATGCAAGAACTTGAGAGAGATACAAATACCTTTCAAATTTGAAATTTGGAGGATATCCTAAATACCATTGGCTATTTTCTTTCTCAACAGACAGATGATACAAATGGTTTGATATGAATTAACAGGAGTTCGAGTACAATTATAGGTGATTAATTTTGTCTGATATTTTGAAAATATATATAAACTATTCTCTGACGACAATAAAATTTGTTGGAAAGTTCCTTTCTGCGCGTAATATATAAAAAAAGAAATTCTTGTATCCCACGAAAGCGCGAGCGGGCTACGCCTTTTCCACAGCAATTTGCATCCAATTTGCTGTCCCATCATAGAAGTGCTTGTTTTGTTCCAGGATCATTTGCAAACTGCGAAAGAAGAAAAAATAATGGTTTATCATGGCGTATAAGAAGTGTCAAAAATTTTTATACAAACGATGTGTTGATTGCAACAAACAACATCTTTAGTTACAAGGCAGAGATTTGATGTGTATTTTGTGATACCCAATAAAGATGAGGATGAAATGCTGAAGCAATCTTTAGTGGAGGCCAAAACATTGCATCTACTATGTGACAACAGATTTTGCCTGCTATTGCAAAATCTGTGACGAACAAAGGATAGGCTTAAGTAGGCAGTATAAAGTAATGAGGATTCAAGTTGGCAAGTTCGGTATGAAATGAAGAAACAGTGAAAGAACATGTCACTATACATATGGAAATGAAATTGCATTTAATTGAATGATATTTTACATGTAAAAAAAGAAAAGAATTTAGATAGTCATTAGAACAAAGACAGGCACTGAGCAGAAATGAAGATCAGAAACGAGCAATTATGTTTGCTGTGATAGCATCTGGAAGTGGAATGAGCAGGAGATTGGAGGAAAATGTGGAAAAGGAAGTGTATTGGCATTCTAATTATTACTAATTTAACACTATGATTTCGAGTTAAATAGACGAAAAATCGCCTGCATTTATCCGCATTATCCACAAGGATTGATTAATTGCCTTGTACACTTCCTCTAAAGTCTCGTGAATGAGGTGAAGACAGTGATAGCACGCTACCCAGCAAAGATGGCTTCTACACGCGAGACGAAGGGACAACCTAAAAGGGCCATTCAGATCAACTACAGATTTAAGGAAAAATCCGTATTTCGATATGGTTGTCCATGTGTCAACACTAAAAGAGCAGGGGAAAACATTGGATGAAAGAGCATTGTGGTCGCTCTAATGGGTTGCTTTATCTGCCGTAGGTCATGTAGCCATAGTACGCATTGGGGTATCCGCCGTAGCCTCCATAGGGCGCGGGCGGGTAGCCAGCGTAGGCCCCTGCCGAGTACGTGTTGTAGCCGTATGGCATCATGGCTCCCCCGCTCTTGTCGTAGAAGTTGGGCATAAGATACGCGTCGTGCTTCGCGTCGAAGGCTTCTTCCTCTCTCTGCAACAACAATTGGCACTCCTGCCTAGCTTCACATTACTTTTCGTTTCAATTTGTCTTTGTCATTTTCTTGCATTACTTTAAATACCCAACGAATATAAAAATACGGATCGTGCAGTGAATATTAGATTGAATGCAAGAAAGATGAGATAGACAGGAGAGCGGGAAGGAAAAGAGGGAGAGCGCGCAAGGAAGAAAGGATTGGTATTGGTGTCGCTGACCCAGCGATTGTTTGTTCCTGTTATGAATGCTAGATTCTCTTGTTGCTCGAAGCCGCGGTCGGAGACGGCGAGCATACACAGGCTAGGAAGGCGGATAGGAGAGGGCTTATGCGGTTCCCTCTCGGAGAGAAGCTCTTCTCGGGCTGACTTTGCAATGGAGAAGCGAAAGAAGGAGACAGAGCAGGAACAAAAGAGGAAACCATCCCCTCTCTCATGCAAGAACTGCGCGAAGAGAGCGAGGCGCTCAAGCCAGGCGGAGCAAAGTGAATTGGAGCGAGCGAATTGACGGAAAGATAGATTCGCCCGAGGGGAAAGAGATGGGTTAGGAAGAGAGGAAGTGGTAATAAAGGTCTCCTTGATGCGCACTCGCTCCTTGCTCTCTTGGCCGTCTTCAATACTTATTGCTCGCCCGATATTGCCGCAGTAGTAATGAGACAGGTTTGTACGAAACAGCGACAAGGCAAGCCATTTCCCACTCCTGAGGTTCGCGCAGGGCGAAGGTCGGCAGTCACACAAGTTGAAGACATCAATACGAAGAGAGCAGAAGAGGCAGAGAGACGCAGAGAACAAGACAAACTGTATTGACCCGCGACGGCATATCCTTTCCTTTTTCGGACTACGCAAGGCAGACTGGTGGGACTGTCTTCAGGTAGAAATTAACTGAGCCGACTAAGGTCAAGGGCGTATGTGTAGATAGATGAAAAGAACGCGAAACAAGAGAGAGAGAGAGAGGCTTGAAAAGAAAAAGGATGAGGAGTAAAGACGATGAAGATCTCGTAAGATAACGGATATCTTGTGGACAAGGAATGTGCGCTGAGAGAGGACGATTCTCGAGAGAGATAAGAGACAAGGTAGTTCCAAATTTAGCGCAGAATCAGAGTAAATGCGGCAACTCGCAAGTTGCATATCTCGAATTTCGATCTAACAACAGAAATCGACTTAAGATTCAATTACGATTTCGTATTGACACAATGCAGTACTAGTAAATGTATCAGCAGTACCTTCATGTAGCACTTGGAGAGCAGCATGAACACGGCAGCCAAGAACAGAAGACAGATGCCCACCCACGATGCGATGTAGGACAGGCCGAAAGACTGCTTCGTTGTCTGCTTCAGGATCTGCAATCATCTCTTTGTACTTGACAAGCTTGACTCGTGAAGGACAATCAAATTTGATTGTAGAATATCACTGTGCTTATTATGAATATATTCGACGATGCTCTGTGGAGAAGCACTGAACTCGTTGCTCTCACAATTTCACACCTTTGGTTATTAATGTTGTTTTTTGTGCTTAAAAAAGTATTTTATCTAAAAGAGTAGTTTGCACGCCAACTGCGACGTGTCATTCGCTTCGCCCGCCCCATGTGATTAGGCTTCAGTCATCTCCTCTTTCATCTTTGTCTACTTCTCCCAATAGACACTCGTCGGATTGACTGGGTGGGAGGATCCACTTAAGATGGAAAGAAGCAAAGCAACGCGGCTGCTTGCGAGCCAGAGGATGTTTAACTCAGAGAGAGAGAGAGAGATGGCATGTGACAGGAAGGAAGAGGAGAGAGGGGGCCATTCAAGGGCCTTGCTCTTCTTCACCAGAGCAAAGCCCGCTCAATTGACCCGATCAAGCGCGTGTCATCTACGGAACTGGAAGTGTCACCAGGACAGACTGCCAGGGGCTCAGAGGAAATTAAGAGGACCCACACACATACTAATAGTTTAACAGATCATAATCCTAACTTATTTCGATTTACTATAAAAACTTCATTGAATTCAATTAGCTTTAGTAGAAATGTCTTTCTAGGAGATCGTACCGATTCCCAGGACTTGTAGAAGGGAGGCGTGTCCAGAGTCCACTTCTCAAGATAATTGATGTAGTGATAAGCAGCCATCGCAAGTCCGAGCAGAAAGACTGAAAGTGAAAGACTCCTTTTAGAATCATTCATGTTTAACTGAAACAATCACTTCTTCTTTTGTTGTCAAGAGTCTCTCACTGTGCTGTTGAGAAAAAACAAGTATGACGACACTCCCTTTCTGCTGCATGCCCAGGGCATTTAGACTGATTTCCCCTTCGCCTGTTTTCTCCCCTGTCGCGCTCCCAGTGCAGGCTTGTTTCTGTGCCATAGAGAGAATAGAAAGGAGCCTCGAACACGTCCCTATTAATAACCTTGATGCCAGAGATAGTACCATGAAATTAAATATGAACGCGATGGACACGCTCCTTTTCTCGAGTTCGTCATGCAGCGTTGACGGTAGAAAAAATCACACAATGGAATGTATGGCTGTTATTCTCTCTCTCTCTCTCTCTCTCTCTCTCTCTCTCTCTCTCTCTCTCTCTCTCTTTTTCTCGCTCTCCGCGTGGTTTTCACTCTCCTCCGTTTTTAAATGGAATCGGGAAAGCAAAACAACACTGCTAAAGTGGCAAGAAAGTTTTTTCACTCCTTTCCTTTCTCACAGTGCAGAATGTGTGTGTGGGATGGCAGGCAATTGAGTGAAACCTGAAGAGTGGAACGGAGAGAGTGAAAGGAAGGAACCGGCAATGATCATGAAGACGGCAGAAGTGACGAGAATGCCCGTGGACTGACGCCAGCAGCCAGCGATGCCCGCGATGAGGGAGAGTCCGCCGATGGCGATGCCGCAGATGTACAGCAGAGCCATGCCGCGCAACGACCACAGCCGCACCTGCTCACCCGAACTCATCGCGGACAACTCCTCGTCCGACGGCAGGTAGTCCTTGTTCCAGATGCATGGAGACGTCAGGTACTGGAAGCTCCCGATGTCTGCAAACATCACACTCGATACACCTTTTTTTTATCGATAACTTGATATCTTGCCCTGTTATGTTTATATTGGCATTTTCTGTATGTGCATATATCATGAAGACACGATTGAAATGGAAGCCTGGATCATTCATTGTGTCTGCAAGGAATCGATGATGGCCTTGATTGGCGCGCGATTCCAGTGCTCAACAGCTCAAGCAACTTACGTGTGCGCAGGCCACCAATGGCATTGAGGGGGAAGGAAGTAGGAAGAGGAGAAGGGAGAAATGCACCTGGAGAGTCGGACCTAGAGAGAAAGACAGAGGGGGGGTGAGGACTAAGGAGGAAGAGAGAGGGAGAGAGAACGAAGGAGAGAGGGAGAGAGAGAGAGAGAGAGAGAGAGAGAGAGAGGGAGAGAGAGAGGGGGAGATAACGAAGGAGGTAGAGAGAGGAGAGAGAACGATGGAGAGAGGGAGAGAGAGAGAGAGAGAGAGAGAAGAGGGTCACTGCTCTGACACAAGGCACTGTCACCTTGTGTAAGCACTGTCACTAGCGGCAGATTCAAACTGAAGGTGCGATGTATTTTTAACTGACTAACGTAACTGGCCCCAAACTGTCACGAGCGCGAGAAGTGGAACTTGAGTTGTTGCGCGTGCCATACGAAACAAAAAAGATATGGTGTCGAGAGAATGACTACCAAAAAAACATAAAGAGACAAAAATCTCGACAATTTACTGCCTTGATAATGTGCACTGCATTCACTACTGAAAAATTGAAATAATAGGTTCGAAATTGCAACGACACTTTGACGATATTTGGCAAAAAAATATAGAAGAAGAAGAACCACAAGACTAAGAAAAAAGTAAAGTGAACCTGTTATCGGCAAATTGTCAAATGCATTTCGATACGTTTTTATAAACTGAGAATGAGATGATTGTGCAAGGTTAATGAGTCACGAACCCCTTTCCTTATCCTTTTCGTTGCCCCTGTTTTTGTAGCTCTGAATCAGTCGTCCTTCCTTTCTCTTTTGTCCATTCGCCATGGCTAGCAAAAGTGAAGCACCAAGCACCTTCCTATGGACAGCGGCGAGAACTAAAGGGCCAAGGAAGACTCATCTAAGACCTTTCCAAAACATTTCTAAGCACATTGGTCTGCTAACGGTCAGCAATGGGGAGACGATCGTTCTGCACCATCAAGAGAGGGAATGGGGAGGGAGCGCAAGAGGACTTATAGGATGCAGAAGGGAAAGCAGACCTGATGGAACGGCATCGGAGAAGCAGATATGGAATAGACCGTAGTTGCGAGAGAAGTAGAGCTTGTCACGGATGAAGGCGTCTTTCAACTTGATGTTCAGCTCTGGCTCCCGATTGAATGCATTGATGATCTCCCGTCGATTCACCTAAATTTACATTTACTATAGGATGTCCCCTTAGGAAGTCTGTTGCTTTTATAGTGATAAAAAACCCATCTTCATGTAATGAAATTTCGTGTTAAAATTGTAATGTATTAGTTCTCATTCCAGTTGGCATTCTTGCGCTTCCCTTCACTTCTTACAATAAATAAAATCTACTCTTGCTCTCTTTCCTTAGTCCATTCACGGAAAAAGATCGATCTACCACTCCAGAAGACAGGAGATGGTTTCTGCCTCTCAATGCCCCTCTCCAGTCATATTCTCCACCCATTCAAAGTGTCAGTCTGAATGGAATGGAATCGTGGCAAATGCCCTGTCCTTCCTGACCTTTTCCCAGTCTCTCTTGTGCATGGCAAGGTCGTGGTTATGAAAAGTGTGCGGAAGGGACCGAGAGAGGTGATTAGAGCTCGGCAGGTCAGGCAGACAAGGAGACGGCCGCTGCCTCCTCTTCAGCAAGCAAAGGGAAATAGAGAGAGAGAGAGAGAGAGAGAGAGAGAGAGAGAAAGAGAGAGAGAGAGAGAAAAGGAGAGATAGAGAAAGAGAGAGAGAGAGAGAGAGAGAAAGAGAGAGAGAGAGAGAGAAAAGGAGAGATAGAGAAAGAGAGAGAGAGAGAGAGAGAGAGAGAGAAAGAGAGAGAGAGAGAGAGAGAGAGAGAGAGAGAGAACGGAACAATCCCTGCACATTGTGGTTGGGTCAACCGCGCACTCCTTGAACGATGAAGAAGCACACACAACAGCCAACTAAGGGAGAATGGGATAAAGAAAGAGAGAGGGAGAAGTGGATGCTTCATCTTCATTCCGGCAAGCTTTCACTCGCATGCGTTGATCCGCTTGTTTCCTTTTTCTGATCGTAATCGTAACTCAACCCAGCACAGACAAAATGACTCGTTCCCCATCAATGTGCTGACAGTCAGGCGGCAAAGTCAATGATGAAGAAGGCTGTCACAGCTGGACAGGAGGGGCAAAAAACGAAGCAAGAAATAGAGAGGAGAGAAGGGGGAAGCTGGACGGAGAGAGATGTTGGAATGGAGAGAGAGAGAGAGAAAGTGAGAGAGAGAGTGAGTGAGAAAGAGAGAGTGAGGGAGAGAGTGAGACATCTGACGTGCTCCTTCTCACGCAAGAAGTACTGCACTAGACGTCTCAGCCGGTTTTGATCTACTACTCATGGAGCTCTGCCTCTCCCTTAGATCATTCTCTCTCTCTCTCTCTTTCTTTCTCTCGCTCTCTCTCTCTCTCACTCTCTCTGCATATGCATGGATGTACATGAGTGATGAAGAAAGGCACTGCATAGCGAGGCGTGTGCAATTGAACAGGCGCGAGAAGTTGGCGACACGCTCTCCTTACGAGAAAGCCAATTCACTGAGTCGCGAAAGGTCGCCGAGAAAATAGAAAACGAAATGGAAAGAAGCAGATGAGAGAGAGAAAGAGAGAAAGGGTGAGAAAAAGAGAGAAAGAGAGAGAGAGTTCAAGTCATTCCTTCTGAGGAACTAAGCGGTGATGGGTTGGGTGGTTGCAAGGGGAGATGAGTGGCACACTCTCGAGAGTGGAAGGGGAAGACACAGTGTGGCATCTATGGAATGTGTGGTGGCTCAGGTGATTGAGAGGACATGAAGGAGATGCGCGAGATCATTCTGCCCGTGTTCTAATCAGGCTGACAGGCGCCTCAGCAATGGAAAAGATGAACATGACAAAAACATGTATACTGTGAGAGATGAACGATATGCAAGAGGTGAACAAACATGTATCTCGTTCCAGTTGGTGGAGACTACGGCGATGGTCACAGCGGCCAGGCCAATCACCGAGAAGATTGTCGATAGTGATAGCAGAGTTAGGCTAGGATTAGCCATTGGAGGGAGAGAGGGGAAGACAAAAGGGAGCAGTGGATGGCAGGTCTGAGGGGACGAGCAGTGCACCGAAGGGGGCAAAGGATGCTGAGCAAGCCGCTCGGCTGGATCACCACCGCGCACTCTCTTCTCTTCTCCTTCTCTCTCTCTCACTCTCTCTCTCTCTCTTTCTCTCATTCTCTTTTCTTCTCTAGGTCGCACCGCCCCGCCACAGTCATGACCGTCTGCCAGGCCACGCCCACTCTACTAGAGCTATGTACTACCCACGTCTTCCTTTCCCAGCGGCCTTCCTCCATCCCATCACAAGGGACTTCGATATGCATGAGGCATCGGAGAAGGAGAGACAAGACTGAGGGAGAGATAGACGGAATGCCAAGGTCTTTTCCCTCTCCCGATCTCTCAAAACCAACCCCCTTCAGCATCCTCCATGAGATCTCCCACTTGATTGCTCCCAACCACTGATTTGTTGCCTGCGACCTGTCACCACCAGCAGTGGACGCTCTGCCTAATTTTATTCTTTGTTGTTTTCTTATATAAACATTGCACGATATCCTATTACTTCAAATATACACCGCATCAAATTAAAATCAAATTAAGACCACCATTTGAGAGGATACTTGTTGCAATTTTATTTGACATGGAACATACTATGTACATCAAGACACTTTTTAAGTTTGATTTCCGAATGTTATGCCAATAAACATATAACATATGTATAGCCAGCCAGTATGAAGCGTACATAAGGAAGGTAGGCAGGCTCCCATGTTTGAAATCGACTTTTTATGCGGACAATTCAGAATGACGTGGACTAAACAAAAGATGAACCGAATCTGGTCTAGAGCTACGGCTATTACTTCGAGACCCCGTGAGGTACAGTTCGGATGGCATCACCAGAATCGGCTAGAACTGCGGACGGATGAGCCTGGCTTCCCTTCAGACGCGTGATTCTGATTCTCTTCCGCACCACTCCCAGGGTGACCACCCCGTGAACAAGGCGATCCATTATTCGAACTGGTCCGTCGCATGTCATCCAATTCTGAAAAAAACTGAGTATTTTGCAACCAAGTTTTTATTAAGAATTTCACACCGACCGTTGCCTAACAAAAGATCAACTTCTAACAATGGCTGATCCAATGCGCACCACGGGATTTTGAATGGAGATGTAATGGGAAAAAAGTAACTTGCCTCTTGCCAATGTTGCTCTAGAGCACGCGTTGTTGCAAATGAAGCAGAGCAATTTGAACAAGTGAAGATATTAAGCTTGATCTCTCGATGAGCCTGAAAAAAAATTATCTCCAGCGACACTTCGTTTGCACTGAACAGAGGATCAGAGAGAAGACGAGCGGCCGTGAACTAACAATTGCAAAATGACGGCCGAAACAGAAAACATCATCGAAATAGACGCAGCAGACGAAGCATTGACATCGCCGTTTCAGTCGCGTCTTAATATTATTATTTGCATACATTTATTTCTCACTTACATTAGAAATATAAAGGTAAGCGTTCGAAAACACTAAATTAAAGTAATTCTTGAGGTACCCGAATTGCTTGATGGATACGCCGAACATAGACTTGCGCAACTGCACCGTGCGCATTCTGAAAGAATAAGAAGATTCGAAAAATGGCGATACGTGAAAGTTTGGCTGAGAAAACATTATTTAAAAACCCGCAATTTTTCTCTTTTTTTTCTTTTTTATTTGCACATTGTCTGTATAACAGTGCATGTAGGCATTTATGTATATGCATAAAGGATTGTAGAGTTGCACTGCACAATTCTCCCGAAACTCGCGATTTTTTTAGTTTCCACGGTCATATGTAGTATATATGTACATATACAAATGGCTAAATGCTATGGAAATGACAAAAAAAACCTACCAGCTCATGAAGCGCGCAGGCACGAATATTGTCAAATCTGTGACCGCATCCTTCGTATGAGCAAAAATGTAAAGTACTAGCCCTTAATTAGACCGTTTATTTTTAAAAGAAATATGAATACCTCAGAAATGATTTTTTAAGAAAAAATTATCTGATTACATATGAAATGAAATGAAATCGGATCACCTGATAGCGTTTTGCACCGCTTCAGATTGTTCGCATTGACCAGCGACGGAAGATGACCTAGACAAGCAAATGGTGAAAGCAAATTCGATATTCACAAAGTTTTTTTTATGATGTGTCATTTACGAAGAATAATTAAGAAGCAAAAAATTACGTTTCCGGCACTGAATCGTTCCCTTTATCGCTTGCGAGACCTTCCCTGCAGCCCGTTGCCAATGAGTCACAACGGGGTAATGCAGACGTCAGAGGCATCTTCAACGAGTAGGTTCTATACAAAAAGAAGGTTTCGAACTAACTATCTACACCGAGAAGTAAGGACGGCAAAACTACCTACATTGTGAAAGTACGTCGTTTCTGACTTCAAGGCACCGCACGGAAGATGACTGAATACGGTGGATGAGCACGGCCGATCGACCGTATCGTCGCTCTCTTGGTTAGTCTGCGATTTAATTCACTTTTAAAAGCCTTCCTCTTCACAATTTCACAGGATTTAAACGCAGTTTTTTTTAGAAATGAACGAAGAAAGTCTTACGAACATCCACTGTGTCGATAGGTTCCGGTTTGATGTCTTCTGGAAAAGCAAGCTGAGATCCACTCGCGCAGATCGCAGGTTCCACCAACTCACGTTTCACCTGAAAGTTATTACCTTGCACAGCCATTTCCAAGATCCTCCAGAACCACATTCATCAAAATGTAGAAAAGGCCAACATAAAAACCTCTTCTACAGGAAGGAAATGCACTCGAGATGTCTCGTCATCTCTCGCCGGGCCCTCATCATCAGCAAACGGCATAATCTTCAAAAACTTTCATTCTAATACATTAAGAAAAAGGGATTGAGTACCTTTCGGGCAGCTTCAGCGTTGACCGGGTCAAGAAGGCAAGCCATAAGACGACTGAAAGCGGCAAGCAAGCGGCCTGGTCGAGTCAATTTGACCGCCCAGGACACGGTACGAATAGTCTTCCACAGACTCTCCAGTTCGTCATGCAATGCCTGATCATTGTTAGTTAACAAAATAACATTATAGGAACATTACTTTTCACTAAGTCCATAAAGCTGGCTTGAACAATGAGTATAATACAAAGATGGGAACCTTCTGGCTTCCGCTGATGTGTGCGAACAAGGCTTGCATCAAGGCCTTCAGGAGCTGCTCGTCTGCACACGCACAGTTTCTTAGCATTCTGTAACACCATTCTCAATGAATTTCGACAAAAGTCCCTATTCATTTCACAACATATGCCCATCGGTTATCCTGCTAGGCTCTTCTCACATCAAATACTTCAAGCACTACCTTTCAAATTCATAAAAACTGTGATCGAAGTTTGGAACAGCCTGGCCGGACGGATTCGCTTCCATCTGAACGGGCACCCTCATCCTCACGGACATCTTTACTGCAATGGTAAATAAGTAAAAAAAATAAACTAAAAGCAGAAAGCTCAACAATGAATTTGTTCACCCGAGGAAGATGATCCGCCAAAGCGTGCACAACATTCGTAAATTACACTAACAAACAACGATTACCTACATAAACACTTGCGAAGCACACTGAAAATTTTAGTTGCTCAATTTATTTTATTTTATAAATTGTCTGCTGCGGACCACCTATTTTGAAATTAGTTAAGACATATTCTGACAGGCTGTATTTTAATAGGGGAATTTAGATATAAAATTTTCTCTCCTCTCCCTTTCTATTTCTCTCTCTCCTTCACTCTTTCGCCCTCTTTTTCTCTTTAGCTGTCTCCTATAACCTTCTTAACGAATCTGTGATCACAGTTCTTCCATTTGGGATCCGAAATTACTTCAATATGTAAAGGGAACTTATGTTTGCATAGCTTGTTTTACTCTCTGTATGTACATATGTGTGTATATCTCTCCTTTTTATTCTCTATTCGCCTGACCTCAGTATGTCCGACCCTCTCCTCTCAGTATGTAAGATCCAGTAATGACTCATAAGTTACCTTGTTCCCGGAGAGCGAGCGGCCTTAAGCCTGCTCGCTCTCTTCCTTCATCCCGACACTTCCCCCTCTTCAACGACCACCACGCCTCAGGCTTATGCACTTCCCAGTCGCCTGAGGACCGTTCTCCTCTGTATCTCTCCCTCTTTCGAGTAACCATTACTCTACCTGATAAACTCGTCTCTCTCACGAAGCCGGGAGAACAACAGGAGTGTATGAAGGATTCAGAAACTTTTACTTATATTATGTGTTTCACATGTTCTCCATACCATCGTAAACAAGAAGTCTTCGTCTTAAAATATAAATATATGTGCATGCCCTATAAAACAAACTACGACTGTCAATTGATTCCTGTCAAGATGTCTTTAGTTTATTTTCAGTTTCCTAAAAGAAAATCTGCTTGAGCAATAAAGAGTGAACTTTTCCTGGCCGATATAAAAGAAAAAAGGGCCGATTGGAATAAACATTGAGTGCATATTTCACACTCTTTTGTATTATCAAGCCTTTGTTTCTATTTTGATTATCTTCGCTTTGTTTTCGCATGTTGGAAACCAAGCCGGAGCAAACAACGGACCACACGGCCGTGTTAGCGAAAGTAGGAAGCGGGCAAGGGACCTAGACTGTCGATCCTTGGCTGAAACTATAAAAAGGGGCATTTTGATTTCAGTAAGTTTAGGATGCTGATTCATTGCCCGAGAGACGATGAACTCTCCACCGCTCTCCTCACATCTTGCCTGATTCATCGCAGCCCCTTTCTGTTTCTTTCTTTTTATTCCTTGTTTATATGTCTTGGTCTCTCGCTCCGTCGCACTTTCTCGCCCCTTCTCGCCTCGTTGACATCTTGTTGGTCGGCGGGCCAGAGCAGTGCAAACGCGGCCATCTCTCGCATAAATCGCTTTACGGCTTAATGACTGAGCCATCCAATAGGAGACCCTCTCGCGCAGCCTCGGCCAGCACGCGGTGGATCCGTGTGGAGGACTCGGGCTTCTCCACTCTGCGCCTCATTATGCCTAGTTAACTCTCTCCAATCTTTTGCAGGAATGTCAAGACGCGCTCCGGGATTCATTAGCCCAAAAAAGGCATAAAAGCAGAAGTGTTCATTATCAGACGCAATATGATAGCTGGTATCTTTAGTGCTCTGCAGCTGCTGATGAATCTCTTGACAGGGAGTTGAGAGAGACGGTCATAACGACCGGCGAAGGGGCTGAGTCCTCCCGCCTTGACTGGCTGCCTCTGCTGCCGCTCTGACTTTATGGCATTGATACACAGCCGCGAATCCCTCCTTCTCTCTCTCTCTCTCTCTCTCTCTCTCTCTCTCTTTCTTAGACTCCGCACCCTTTTTACTCCCTCCCGCTCCCATCTTCGAGTCATCCTTAATATTCCAGAGCTCGAGATTTCTGCGAGTTATCTGTCGTCTCTTCATCGCCATGACCCGTCCTTTAGTTATTTTTTTTAAATTTCAGACGTCATGAAACTCTTTGCGTCTTTTTCCATTCCTTGCGCTGAAAAAAAAACAACGATCTCAACTGAGAAGCGTAGAAAAAGTTTCTTATTTTTGGCATATTAAGTTGCGCACATTGTTTTCCTCAACAATTCCTTTTTGTATCTTACATAATCACGATATTGAAATGTTGAAATTTTTGGTCAATCATTCTTCTTTCAAATTCCATTAATCTTCGTTGAATGTTTTATGATTGGAATGCTTTTTTTTGTTCTCAAATCGTTCGTCATTTATCATCTTCGCTTTTCTTCAAAGCTCATTAAAGGCTCCGTTGAAGTCATCTCTTTTCTTTTTTCACAATTACCCCACTTTATCTCCTCCTTTTTCAAACCCCTGTCTCTTCAATTACTCTTTATATCTCTCTGTTTCTCTCTCTTCTTAGTTGTCTTTTTCCCTTACTTCCATTGCTGTCTCTCCTTTGAATATTTGATTACGCTCATCGCTTTCTTCTACACCGCTCGACAGGACGATCGTTTATCAGATGGCGACACCGCCCTCGCCAATCATGTTGAGGAGATGAAAAAGAGAGAGAGAGAGAGAGAGAGAGGAAAGGGAGAGCGAAAAAAAAAGGTGGCAGAGAAAGAGAGCGAAGAGGGAGAGGGCTCGCATGCATCCTCCTTCCACCTTTTATGGCACGACAATCAATCAGTATACTCTTTGATAGCGGCTGCAGGGCAGACAACCCATTTTGAGGACGGAACCGAGTAAAGATTTAATTCCAGCCCTTGGCTGTCGCTTGATCCACGAAGAAGCGGATGCGGTGGGCCTCGTATAATAATTTAATCGTTGAGTTGGAGCGGCGTCGGAGATGAACAACTGCGCGCCCTCGACTTCCGCCACCGGCCAATCAGTCAAAGAAGCGTCCGCTACGGAGCCACCAAAGAGAAAGGTGATTCATGGAGCACAAAGCAAGGTCATTATCAGTGGCTCTAATCGCATCCGTCATTGATAAGACGGCGAAAAGTGTAATCTTGAGATTAAGAAAGCACCGCCAAAGAAGGCCACGGAGGCGGCGGTGTCTCCGATGAGGAGACAGGCAGCTTCTGCCACGTCCATGGCAGCCGTCATGAATCGGATTAAAGTACACCCTCTCTTTCCTGCACTAAAGGTTATTTTCTTCAAACTTTTCGTAAGACTATGAAATCTTGTAAGTACCCACTGTACGAAGTATGATACGGTTTACCGGACATAATGTGACCTATTCATATGTGAGAACAGCGAGAGGAAAGAAAAGGTAGTGAAGCCATGATTTGCAGCGTATAATCGAGAAGTGCGAGAGAACGACGGCAACGCTGGACAAACAAGCAGCCGACGTGAGAGAAGTCATCGAAGTCAGTGACAGTGGAAGGAGAGAAAGATTCAGAGAGAGCGAGGAGCACATTCTTCAGTGGTAGCCTGGTTACCCGTAGATGCAGAGCCCCCAAACACGCGAGAGACGAGAGCATTTGACTAGACTTGAAGAAGTGACAGTGTGAACAATTAGAATGGAGCAAACAAGGAAGAACGGGGCAATCTAAAACAGCTAGCGGCGCTGCCTAGGGCGGTATGACAAGGTTAAACCAACCGTATTCCAGCGAAAACAAACATAACGATAGGACAAAGGCGATTATTAGCAATATACAATGCTTCTCAATTATTAGGAAGCTCTCAATGATAAAGGAAAGTTAGAACCAAAGTGATAATGACAGCAGAAGAACGAGCATCGTGGTCAGCGAACCTGCAAGAAATAAAGACAAATTCTTTTCAAGTTACGTTGTTGTTGGAACGAAAATGGGATTGTTTTTGTTAAGCAGAATTTTTGCCTCAATTGGAAGATACATGCAGCATGATCTAATCCATCGAATATTGACTGCCACAACTACTTCACTTTGACTACATATGCACAGCTAGGATACTGTAGCGCTGAGAGGACAAAAGGAGATGGAAATAAGCACGGGAGGAGTGATTGATGAAAGAATGCGACATGCTGGTTCACAGCCTACCAGATCCGCCATTCATAAGTGTTGTTCCAAGAGCAGCGTCTCGCTGTATTTCAGCGGCTGAAATTCGAGCAAAACCTGAAGCAAGTTAGAGAGGATTCAAAGCAATTTATCTTCTTTTTTTCTCATAAAAGTTGAAAAAAAAAACAGTTGACTTGCATTCATAAGTCATTGCACTAACTGCCATAGCTTTACCGTCACGAGATAACTAACGAGGTGTTGAATACCGGCCGTACATCGTGTTCATGTTCGTACCGGTTGTATCGAAAAGGGTAGGATTCGCGATCTGAAAGCGAATGATCCAGTTAGGTGAAACATGGCCATGGACTCGCAGAGAAAGACTACCTGTGAGCCAATTGGAGGTGGAGGACGAGAGGTTGTCATGAAAGGAAGAGTTGAGTCAGGTCCGAATGTCCCAGAGGAGGAGCCGAAGGGAGTGCTGGGTGAGACAGAGAACGGCGATGACGATGGAGGGGGACCAGAGGTTGTCGGGAAGTACTGCGGAGGAGTGGAAGAGCTGATCTGGGGAGGCAGTGTACTGCTCCCTGTGAATTGTGTCGCCAGAGGGTCGAATGCTCCTTGGAACGTGAGCTGCTGCAATAAAGCACGTGCTTTAAAAAAATATTTATATATATATGAATATATATAAATATATATATATATATATATATATAAATATATATAAATATATATATATTATATATATATATATATATATATATATATATATATATGTATCCAGATTTAGATGTACATAATATAGACATACTGTTACACAACAAATATATAAGGCCTTTCCTGCTTATGAATACATTGTTGTCTGCAAGGAAAAGATTCGAACTGAGGGTTGCATTGTCGTCGGCATGGAAGAGACGGCAATGTTGCCTCCGGGAACCGGCGTTCCTGTCACAGGATACTGACTACCGTATCCTGGCGGCGGAGTCGTTCCAGGCGGGGACATCTGCGAATTGTCTCCGTATGGACTTTGCGTCGAGTAGGCAAAGTCTCCTTGAGGTGCGCTGGGAGAAGAACTGGGAAGAGGAGGAGGAGTGCTTGACGAGGGGGACACTGGACCCACGGGGGCAGAGATCGTGCTTGAACTCACGAACGACATGGAAGGAGACTGTGTGGAGGGTGCAGGGGACGAGAGGGAGGAGGGAGATGTGCTAGGGTAGAAGGGAGAGGACGGGGTAGAGGACTCCAAAGCTGGATACTGGGAAGACGGAGAAGGCGGGGGAGAAGAAGCTGGATAAGCGATAATGGAAGGGAAGGTTGAGCCGGGACCACCGTTTGAAGGATCGTAGACCAAGCCAGGCGGCAACTGTTGCTGTCCACCAAACTGCGGAAGTGGTTCCAGCTGATTTGGTCTCTGCACTGCTGGTCCGCTGTCCGTGAAAGTGGTCTGAGTGGTGGGACCCTGTGAGGTGTTAGGCGGAGGAGAAGACCCAGTGTATGTAGGCTGTCCAAATCCTGCCGCCGGCAGTCCTTGTCCTCTGCTCTCTGTATATGGGCTCTGGGTGGAATAAGCAAAGTCGTTGGGGCCGTTCGGCTGATTGCCCGAAGTTTGCGTCGGGGTTGCGAACTCATTTTCTCGCCCTCCGAAATCAGGAGAAGGTGAAGAAGGCATGGGGCTCTGAGTGGAGTAAATGAAATTGTCACTTATCGGGTTGTAGGTTTGTTGATTCGGATTGCGTACATTGCCAACAGAATCTGTGACTGTTGCTCCAGGTTGACCCGGTAGAATGTCTTGTGTTCCAGGCTGACCCGGCTGCATGTTGCCTTGTTGTCCAGGATGAACAGGCTGAATATTGCTTGCCTGATTTGTCGGGGGAAAGTTTGCTGGTCTATTTTGCGGAAGCTGGGCTTGCTCAAACTGCGGAGGTGGACGTTGAGCATCTAGGAATGCTGGAGGTCCGCCCGAATAAACACTGCCAGTTGCAAACGGATTCGAGTTCTGCTGTGCGCCCCCTCTAAGACCAGCGAAGAGAGGGGCAGTCAGACTCTGCGAGTATACGATGGTGTTCACTGGCTGGTTCGCATTATTGTCCATAGGTGGGATATTTCCAGCGACTCCCGGAGAATATGGGCCGTTAGCGAGCGATGTGCCAGGCAATGGACTACTGGTCGGTTGATTTGCTTGTGCCTGATATGGTGGAAAGCTGCTCTGTGACGGGGCAAGTTGCGATGCAGTCGAGGGTCTCACCTGGTATCCTCCATCTAGGGGAGGAATTGGGTTTCTTGCAGGCCCGCCTTGGACGGGGCCTGCAAACTGACTCGGTTCATCAAGCTGCGGGGAAGGTGCAATGACAGGATATGCGGTGGAAGGCAGTTGCTGTGCATTTGTGTCCCTGAATGGGGCAGCTTGGCCGTTTGTGGGAGGGACGGCAGGGCCATTGAAGGAAGAGTGCATGACAATCTGCTGCGTAGGAGGGTTTGCAGGTGGCTCTTGAGGAGCACGAGCGCCGGCTGCGAGTTGTTGCTGTGAGGGGTTGGTGACGATGTAGCCGCCTGCTGTAAGGTACGGTGGCGGTGTTCCGGAAGGGGAGGACAACAGAGGAGGGGGAGGTGTGGGATTGGAACTCATGACAGGTGGAGGGAGAGAGGGAGTGCTGCTGCCTGCGGGAGGCAACTGAGGAGGACGAGACACGACGGAGGAAGGAGTAGCCGACTGCACGGAACCCGGCGGCTGCGGTACCGTTTGGTAGGGAGGAGGAGTCGTCGAGTAGGGGAACGGAGTTGTCGGAGGAGGCGTAGGAGGGAATAGGCCCGCGTAGAATGGAGTCTGCAAAGAGTACTTGCTGAGAATTGCTCTCAAAAGCAAGGTAAAGTCTGATTTGTGGTTGGAAATGAACATACCGACGTCGTTGATCCGAAGGTGTTTTGCCCAACACCTGCAGAAGAGGGATAGTGAAAATTCGATAACTTTTGAACAAACTCAACAGCGTATTTTGTGATAGGAAATGAACGCGAACCAGCAGGCTGATCGCGATTGGGGTAGTATCCGGGAAGAGCTTGAAGAGGCTGGCCGGGCTGGACGGGGCGGGGCTGCATGAACTGCTGCTGCTGCTGCATCTGCTGCTGCAGCAGCTGTTGCTGAGGCTGCTGCGACCCGTACCAGACATACAGCTGCTGCTGCTGCTGCGTGGGGTTACGATAGACTGCCGGCTGCTGCTGCTGCACCAGTTGGCTGCAACATCTGGAAGGAACCCCGTCCCTCCTTCTTGTTAGTGCACTCCAAATCGAACAGCAATGTTATCGGCTACTCTGGCCATAGCTAATTCCAAATGTTCTGATAACTGAATCTAATCAGAGTTGTAATTATTTCGGCACAAGTAGTTTGGATATTCTTGGTTATTTTGCAAAAAGCGTAAGATGGCGCTTGTTTGGAGGGCATTATGTAAATTTGAAATGGTGGTGGTATGAGAATGTGAAGATGTGGTTGTTATAGTGGAATGTAAAGTGCTGACCCGTTAGTCGGATACCTTGGCTGCTGCTGCTGCTGCTGAACGGCGACTTGCTGGTTGTAGTAGACCTGGCCGACTGGCACGCAGTTGTTGCACTGCGCGCAAGCTGGCCCTTGGTACTGCAACGAAGATATCATAGTTTGATTTTATCCATAATTCTTTCATCATTTTGTAATTCTGATCTGGAAAGTTTGGAGAGTACTCAGAGACTAAAATTGTACATTTGTATTTATGTATGCTCACTTTTATGCTTATTAAGAATTGGCAGAATGGAAGGAAGAGAACGGTTTGCATAATTTCCTTCGCAGCAGCCGCTGAATGTCTTTGTTTCTACTCGAGAAATGTTGAGAGCGAAGGAATGAGTGATGATGCTCTTTCGAATGCGTGGCAGCTGGAGGAGGGACGGAAAAGCACTTTCTCCCTTCTCGCTCTTCCTGCTTTTCCTCTCCACTTTCCTCCGACTCAGCCAATGGAAGTCTGACACCTGTCAACATTTATAGTCGACTGTTGTGTTCGCAGCCGAGCAGAGGAATACCGCGAAGACAAGGAAGAGAGTTGAAAAGAAGGAGAGGTCATCATAATCAGTAGGTCGTAGGAATATCAACTTACCATGCAACACAAAAAGATGTATATTAATCACATTATTGCCCTAAATTAGATACCGTAATGCATATCTTGTAATGAGTTAAATTCAAAACCAATGCATGTAGCTTAACTATTTACAGAAAAAGTCTAGCCAAATCAAAAAAGAAGAGTACGAATGTACGTTTATAGATCTACAGACAGTGATCTATAAGAAGGAAAACAAATAGGATTCTGGGAAGAAACAAAAGGATAATGTTGATAGGATAGTGCAAGTGAAGTGAGAAATGCTGAGAGAGAGAGAGAGAGAAAGAGAGAGAGAGAGAGAGAGAGAGAGAGAGAGAGAGGGTGCGGCTGCGGGAGCGAGAGAATCAGAACGCATGATTTCTTGTACTCACGCGCTCACGCTACCTACAGTCGCTAGGCTCGCACTACAAAAAAGTGGTCATCGTCGCCTCTTCGCGGATCGCCTCGAGTGGGCACATAGAAAATAGAGAGAGAATGAGAGGGAGAGAAGCAAAGAATACTAGAGTGGATTAGAAAAGAGATCGAGAGGCTAAGAGAGAGAGAGAGAGAGAGAGAGAGAAACAAAGAAGACGAGAGAGGATTGTCACGGACAGTAGCAGATAAGCTTGTTAGAGCTTCTCCTCCTCTCACGAGGAAGACAAAAATGTTACCGCCGACGGGGCCCATTGGCTAATTTCAAACTCTCTCTCTCTCTCTCTTTCTCTCTCTTTCTCTCTCTTTCTCACTCTCTCCCTCTTTCTCATTCTCTTTCTCATTCTCGCTCTTGCGCTCTCCTCTATTTCTCTGCATTTCTTTTCCTCCTTTCTCTCACACTGCTAATCTTATATTGTCGTTCTTTCTCTAATGTTCCCTCCGGTGCAGTTCTTCATTGACTTTCGCTGGACAATGTCCCATGGATTCTATTATGACATAACTAACGTGTTTTTGATGTATGAATGATCAAGAACATTGCATGTACCATATTTCCGCTACAATTCTGCTTTGCTGTGGGTGAGCTAAAGAATTCAGGGAAGTTGGCCCTTTGCTGCGTTTTCAATTTCACCGTAGTTAAATAACTGTCCGTTCAGTTCTTCCTCGATTAGTCTCGAATAACGTTGCCTTGGTAGAATGCAAAGAGGGATAGCGTGCAGCTGCAGGGTGTCATTGAGGGGCACACCTCACTGCCTCCTATTTCCGGGGTGGTCGTTCTCCTGGCTGCCATCGTTTCCTCTCATTCACATTGGAAAGGAGGCCATACAAATCCCGGATGGCAGTGCAAGGCTCAATTGCTATTGTGCCCTTATGGTTAGACGGATGGGAGGATGAAATAGATCTTCTCAAGTGGCAGGAGGATGTTGTATATGCAATGGAGCATGCCTAAGGCATGGGTTGATCGGTTTACACTGACAACGGCCCAGAGAACTATCAAACAAAAATCAAGGCAGCATTTGTTTAGAGAAGGAAGAAGCATAAGAAATCCCAAGAGGATTGCGTGTCACTCACCTTCTTTTCCTGACAGACAATATTTTTTGCTGAAATGGCTTGCGTCGACTCTATAGAATATGAACCTACAAAAAAAAACATTAAATGAGGTTAATTTCTGTCTCTTCGATTATGTATTGTTCTAAGGATTTGCCGAGGGCAGCGGAGAGGAAGGGTACTCGACTATTGAGTATCTAGTCTGTTTGTTTGCGCTGTCCATTCTTTCTATCTTTTCTGCCTCCCAGAGCTGCCGTACATCTGCCAGCGAGTGTGGAGGGAGGATGTGCAAGCAGGAGAGAGAGAGAGGTCTGCACTTCCCTCCAACTGGGGTATTCGCGAGACTCTGTCATCTGTAGTACCTACTGACTCTAAAAAGAGCGTTTCTCACGTCATGAAACAAATGCAGAAATGTTCCGAAAAGCACTTTCAGATTGTGTTCTCGACATACATGTGTATCTTGTATGAATTCTGCAGACGACGCGAACTTCACATGATGCGAACTTCTATGATGCTCTTTCTACCGCAGACAGAAAGTTCTTGCCTGTCCCAAGTTGTCCACCCTTGAACAACTTCTAAGCAATCATCGCGATCACATCAGCAAAGCGGTGAAATTTGAGCATCCAGTTAACAAGAAAAGAAGGAAGCGGCCGAGGTGAAAGTGCGCCGGGGTGTTCTTTTCTCTCCTTCTGTGCTCCGCGAGGAAACTGTTAGTGAATGGACTGCGCGAATTGGCCCAGCGATTACTGGTCCAGAATGGCGACCAAGACAACGAGGAATGCATGCATCAATAACCGTCAAAGTTACTACCGCAATATAAAGCTATTGGTGAGGCTTCATATTTACTTATTTTTTCTTCAGGTAGCATGACAAGAAATTATTCAGCGTGAAGAGCAATCCACTGATACATATCAGCGCGGGAAATATTTTTCTCTAGGTCTGCTACAAATATTCCAGTGTTTGCAGTAAAAATAAGACATTTAAACTGTTAAACTGACATTAGTGATAATGAGCAGCGTAGAGAGAAGAGCTGCCTGCCGGCGCATTCCGGATGAGTTGCGAGTGCAGACGAGGCCAATGGCACGGCGAGGGAGCGGATGAGAGGGTGGAAGAGATCGAGAAGTGAGAGAGAGAGTGCGAGAGGTGGAGAGCGCGAGAGAAGCAGACACTAGCCGCGGGGAAAGGTGGTGAGACGACGAAGTGGTGAAGCGATCCCCGAGGCACTCCGTCTCTGCCTCGCCAAAAGCAGAGTGGAGGGCAGTGCCAGAAGGAAAGGCGAAGAAGAGTCGACGAAGGATGAAGTCAAGGAGATGTCAGCCACTCACCGGCTGGCCGGATATCTGGCGGTCCAGATGAACGGCGTTTATCGAAGGATGAGCGAGGAGTTGGCAAAAGAGAAGAATGGCGATGCCAGCAGAGGAGTCTCAAGACAGAAGACACCACGCTCTTCTATTCAACTGAACCTGAGAGATTTGACACTCTCAACGTCTTGGCCCCGCCCCTTCCGTTTTGTATACTCCTCAGAGAATTGAGGCAGGCAGAGTGTTTGCATGGGGTCGAAGCGCCGATCACCAAGCGGCAATTCAATGCTTTGGCGCAAGGATCGGGCTGTCTTCGGAAAGGTTGAGATTAAAGGTTATGACGAGTAGAAGAGAACGCATAGAACGAGGATGATATTCGTGTTTGGGAGAGGGAGGAGGAGATGCGAAAGAAAGGAACAAGACGCTGACGGCATGGCGGAAGAGAGCCATGTTATTCATGTACAGGCTAGGCATTTGCTGAGCTGAGGTCTTTGGCTATTCATCAGACTCGCTCACTCTCAGCTCCATTTCTTTGAAGAGTGACGTGGCCTGCCCCAGCACGCAACTTTTGTGTGCACAAGTCAACAATGAACCCCCGTCGAGCTCTGCCTTCGGGACTCCAGCCTCTGACTAATCCGGGATATCGCATAATGAATCCGAGAACCGTCAATGAGTTCGAGAAAGAATATTTGCTCTTGAAGAGCAGCTCGCACTAATCAAGCGCATTCCTGAATTGTTTCATCGGTTCAGCAAACGCTTTTTTTAATTAGTAATAAAAAGGAGTCTAAACTAAGAATTAAAATTTGAGAGGAGTTGAAAGGGAGAAGCTACTTCCGTGAACAGCACGCGTTATCAGAGAGAAGGAAGCGCGGCCCACGGACATTTCGCACTTTCTTGCGCGTGCTCTTTGAAGTGTTGAGATAAGCAGCGGAGAAATCCCTCCACAAAGATCCGATGGGAACCAGAGGTGGAGAGCCAAGGGCGTCGCCTTCTCTGCAGACAGACTCACGCCTCACGCAATTCTACACACCGACAACTATAATTACGTCGTTGCGGCTAAGATTGTCTGAAGTGGTGCCATTCTTCCTTGTTCTCTTTCTCTTTCTTCTCTTACTTAATCTTCTAGAACGCAAGCACTACACTAACACTCTCAGCTAGTCCGGCATTGTTCTGCTGATTAACAGCGTGCGAATAGTTCATGAGCTACTAGCAAAAACGTATAAGGTGGTTCTGTAATCTTTCGTGAACTCATAGGTGAAATTTCGGCTCATCAGACGACTATCGGGGACGCAATCAAAATAGTCCATAGTTTGTAAAAAAAAATTATAAAGCTAACATATACTATGTAGATTCTTTTTCATAACACGACGGTAGGAAAAGACATGCATCTTTAAAAAAAATGTAAGTAGCATTATTGACGACGAGTAGAAACGATAGCACCAGACACTGCGCGAATAACTTGAGTTGGAGTAAGTAACATATGAGATTGCCGTGATGGCAGCGCGAGCGTGTGTGTGGCAGGAGTGAATGACAATGCGCGAGAGGTTGCCTGCGGGGGCATGCAGATTCCTGTCGTGCAGAGACTGCGCTTCTCTTTGTCTGGACTAGCCTTCCGCCATTCAGGCCCAGCTATTGCTCAATCGGCTCAGTAGCATGATTGCATTGCATCTCTAAGCATTCCATTTGCCTCCAGTCTCTCAGTGGCCGTCTCGACCGGTCCTTCTGGCTAGTCCTCGAGTTATGGCGGGACAATTAAAAGAGCCCCGTGACCCTTGCAATCTCGGTGTCCCTCTCAGTCTCTCAGCTCTCTTTCCACGTGTTGCGCATACACTTGGCAGTTGACACCACGGACTGTTTGAGTTGTGGCAGCCGCCCTCGGGCATATCGCTTTCAGTTGATAGAGAGAATAGAGAGACATGAAAGAAAGATGAACGGAGACACGAGCGATGCATCAAGAAGCGAGAGGAGAAGACGAGATTGCAGTCTCTCTCTTCTGACTCAGTCAAAGGCAGAGGAGGGGGAGGGATGCTGGAAGTGAGGCGCGCGACTCTTGACATTGCAATCAGAACACGATCAACGCATCAATTTCTCTTCTCAAGAGGATTAAGGGCGAAAATAAACTGGAGAAACGGATCATACAAACAGAATGTTATGTGAAGAGAGCTGAGGTGAGAAGGGAGGACTTGGCACAAGGAGTTGTTGGCCAACACGAAGAAGTGAGAAGCAGGAGGGAGTGGCAACGAGTCCTTCGAGGCATGCAAGGTTCGATTCAAAGCAAAGCAACACTCCTCCGCGAGGTCGCGTTAGCCCTTCCTGTAATCACGCGGGCAAACAAACTGCTCACGTCGTGATCCACTCCCTTCAAAGACAAGCTCGCCTCAAGGAAACAACATCTTCCAGTGCTGGCAAACAGGAAACAACCAGTACTTCAATAAAAAAGAATAATATTTAGATGCCTAGGGAAGGACTGGTATGCACTGTGAAGAGTGGTTCTAGAGGCTTCCTCATGTAGCCATAAACAGTACATATATGCATACATTGTTCTACTTAGCACACTTTCTAGTTGATAGTAACATACTATTTCTTTTAGCTGATCAGAAACGTTCGCGGTGAAGGAAAGCGCGGTGTGGACCCAGAAGTGGATGAGCTGATCGAGACAGCAATCGCAGTCTACGCTCAAGATATCGTTGAACTCTCCAAGGTCGTCTCCTACAGCGACGACTTCGTTGCGAGATTCACTCGTCAGTTTCTTTTGCTAAAAACGTTACGAAGAGGATTTTCGAAGGTTTAAAATCTAATATTCACTATATCTATATTCTTTTATAATGCCTTCATAAATATGCATATTCTTGTCGCATCTTCACTCGAATGTTCTGCACTCGCAGTGAGTTTCTTGAAGAGAGAGCAGAAGCAGCCGCTTCCTGATTCTTGAGTACACACTGCGACTGTTCAATGCAGAGAGCAAGTTTTGTGATGCACCGATGAGTGAGCGCTCCTCTGGCAAAGACACACATTCATTAGTCACAGATAGGACACAAACGACAATTAAATCGGACTTTGCACTCAAATTACTTAATCGACTTTGACACTTCAAGGTTTCCGATAAAATAGAGCTTTGGGTGACAAATGTAGAGGAATACATGTACATACATATGTATTTACATATGTTTGCAAGACGCGTGTGGTTCAGAAACGCTGAAGAAGCAAGTGTCGCAAGAGTCGCTGGTTGGAGCGTCGATGGACAGCGACGACGAGGCCGTCTCGCCCTCTCATACCGGAAGTCTCGACAATCACGATGTACGCATGCTTCGTTTGCTCTACAAACTATATTTCACGTTTTAACTTTATGTTTAGAAATTATGAAAGATTCCGATCGTAAAGGTATTCATTACTATACAATTAATTGACATAATATTCTTTTTTATTCAGCTGCTCAGCTCTACCTCTTCGTCGTCCGTCATGGCGCCGTACGCCCTGTCGCCCCTCGGAGCACCGCCCCCTCCACCCACCATGGCTGTCCTCACCACCCCAACTGGAACCGTCTCTATTCCCGTACATCTTCCGGCTACTCTTTCGCAGCCTCCGACCATAATTCAGAAACAGGTTCTAACGTATTTCTCTTAGGATCTAATTCTAAAGTCGTACATAAATATAAAAATAAATAAAAGTCAATAAACAACGGTGCTCGTAAGCTGCATAACCGTGTGCTCCTTTTGGGAGAAAAGGAGCGGCCGCTGTCTCCGAAGCAGAAGGACAGACGACATTCTCAGTCGGCAGGCGCAGTGGAGGCCATGGGGCGGCTTCAACTTTGGCTCGTCCAGAACTTGATGGTTCGTTCCGATGAAGTAAGACAGATCAGGCAACCAGCAATGAAGTTGCAGAATCCTATGCCGAATGCAGATGAGCGAAGAAAGTTGGCAGGGGAAGCTGGAGTCCGCCCCGAGCAGGTTGACATGTGGTCAGGCTTCTCGCTGGCGTTTCCATCCGTAGAACTTCATTCGTTTGCTTTTTTTTTAAAAATTATTCAACAATGCTACCCTACTTTCATACTTACCTCCAAATGATTTTCAGATTTACTGTTTTGTTATCGTTAACATGAAATTTTTGTTCATTCAGTGAAATATAAATCTCGACTCTTGGTAGCATGAATAAGGAGTAAAATGTAAAAAGAAAAAATTGTTGAGGCTGCTGGAGATGCGTAGCAACATGATGAGCATGCATCCCTATTCCCTCTTCATACAACAGCCGACTCCTTCTCCTCCCGCCACTAAGAATGCAAGCGCGCCGAAACAAAGGCAGACAAAATAAAAACGGTTCTCTATTACTACATACATCCTGCTTAATCACATTAACCTCATATCGTTAAAAAGCAATATTAAATTTATATCTAAGAGAAATATTTTATGGCTAATGAGATTTATTGTATATTATTATGATTTATTTTCCCGATGTCGTTGACAGGTTTGTACCAGTTGTTGATGTAACAATCATATCACATACCTTTGTGGAACAGAAATTCTTTGAAAGTTGTTATTATTATTTCCTCATATAATATCAAATTCTTCATCGAACATTCCTGCACTCCAAATTCGTTTTGCAAACATTGTCTCAATCGTTTAAATTACTCTTTCTTCATAAGATAGCTATTCATTCTTATATTCTCAACAAGTAAAATTAGTGATAAACCGATAAAACCTGAGCACATACAGGATAGGGAATCGCGCAGATAAAACGCATATCACAAAGAAGAGCAAAGATAGGCTTCATGAGGAAATGTAGAAACCAGGTTGATGTGATAGCCTAGGAAAGCAGTCCAGTGGCGAGGGTTCATTAGGGGAATATGTACTTGAGGAGACACCGGTAGTGCTTCATTATCGCGTTAAAGGAGGACCTCGGAATCAGTTGGCAGACAAAACTATTCTAGGAAACTTATCCGGGCGCTATTATAGATTAGATATATCACACAGTGAAGCAGGGCTCCCGTATGGAAAGGATGGTCAAAGGCCTTCAAGTAACTCGAACATCCAGAAGAAAGGCCTACTCCCTTCACTACTGCGATGCCCACCAATCACTCTCTCTTGTGTGGGGTGTAAATTACAGACAAGTAAAAACGTTCAACTAATTAGAAGAATGCGCAAATGGACGTCGCTGTTAGTGTGGAATCTGAGAAAGAAAGAGAGCAACCGTGTACAGAGCAGAGAGCGGCCATAAATGATAGCACTCTGTGAATACCGGAAAGGTGACAACAATTGAGCAAGATAAAGGAATCAGCATCCATAGACTACAACTAACAGCAAGACCCTCGTATTCGATGGAATAAATGCTCCAGGAAAGTGATATGAGCACTGAAGAAAAGACGGATGGCACAAAGCATACACAAATTAAGGAAGACGGGCTTTCCGAGAAAGCAGAAACTCAACGGCGAAGAACGGGAAGAAAGTGGCACTGAGACCCGCGAGCGGCGTTTTAGACGGCAGTAGCCGTTGATTTGGCAGAGCAGACAGAATACGACTACATGGCTAAGCAGGAGGACCGGGCGGTTCGGCTGATTGGCTGCAGTGGGGTGACGTCAGCTCTCAGTTCGTCTTCTCCTTCTTGTTGTTGTTGTTGTCAACCGTCTTCTTCGGGTCCGTCTCGCTCTCTTCGTCACTGCGATACTCCATCTCCGGTCCGAGTGGTGCAGGCACTGCCGGGTTGTGGTACATGGGAACAACCACTTCTGCTGCACCGAACGAGTCCAAACAGCCCGCAATCGCCTCCATCACTAAATCATTAAAACGTTCGACTTACATAGTAGTGTTGTCACATCATATCACTTTTGATGTAAATAAACAAATAAATTTTAAAAAAAAAACCTATAAAAAGCAGCGCATGAGCTAACCGATTGACAAGCGCCGATCGACGGCCGCGTAGTGCTTGTAGGCCAGAATCGGATGAACGGGGTCTTTCGACATCGACCTAAGGAGACACTTTTGATCTCGCACGTAGAGAACTGGTAAGTGAAGCACAGAATATGTGAAGACTAACTCATGCAGCGTCTTCACGAGAGACTTTGGCTTTTTGTAGAACTCGACGAGCTTCTGCAGAGTGGACGGCCGAATGAGGCAGCACTGCTTGAGAGGCAGAAGAATGTCCAAGTCGTCAAAGTCAGTTCGGCCGAACCTTTAAATTGTTGCTTTTATGGATAGTTCTTCTACTGCAGAAAAAAATGTTAGCGGAAAAATGATCAAGTTTGAAGAACTCACGCTCGTCCATTGTCAAGATGAACTGCGTACGAAGGAATTCCCTCGAAGACAACGAATGACTCATAGTGATGTCTGTCTTGGTTTCCTGCATGGAAATTGTATTCAATAAATGGGATAATGTGCCGTACAATTTTTTGCGAAGACAGAATAATTTGTGCGGAGGAGAAAAGAGTAAGCACCCACCAATGAGGAAGTCCATGATGTGCAAGTCGATGAGGTCGAGCAGACGACGGCCGTGCGCGTACTTCTTGTTCGTCTTGACCTCCGCGTTGCAATAATTCATGTTCGCCTGCCACGCCGCCACTTGGTTCTTCTTTGAGTATGTCCTGCAAAATTGACAGATTCAGCTTATTTTATTTCGTTAACGGCTAAGAGAAAACGCTGAAAATCATAAGAAAATGTGCAAGAAACCGTCGGTAAGGAGAACGGTTGTGCTTGCGAGGAACGGCAGCCTCGTCGGGGAGAAAGACCTGGACGGAGCCTTCCTTCAGATCGGGCAAGCCGCAGATAGCATGCGTCGTGTCGCAGTAGTAGTCACAGCGAGAGACAAAGCAGTGGTTCTTCGCTGTAACACATTTCTTACAATAAAGATTAGAAAACGGTGTCGAAATGAAAAAGAAATTAGCTACCTGGCGAGACGAAAAATGTCTTCTTCAGCTTCTTCTCAGCGTGTTCGAACAGATCCGAGGTAATGTTGACTATTCGGCCGACCGTCGGCACAGCTCGACGATAGCCAAGTATTCTGAATAGTTACCGTGTTATTAGATGACCTGGGAGTAAAATCGCTCATGACGCAGATGAAAATTAATTTGGGCACTCAATATACATATAAATAACAAACTTGTCGAGATGGAACGTGGCGATCTCTGCCTGATGTCTCTCAAAATCACTGAAGTAGAAATGATTCGGGTCCGACTCGTAATCTCGCCCGAAGCTGAAAAGGAATAATAATTCTAGAATGTCAGTGTAATAGTATTCCGATTGCAATGAGACAAGTGACTAACCGCATTGGCTTGAACACGGCTTGTTTATCGTTCTCGTACGTGAAAACAAGTTTGACCTGAATTAGAAAATGTACACATTTCCAAATGCAAGGCCATTTGATGGAGAACGAAACCTGTGTGCCACCATCCATGATATGAACATCCTTGATGGGCAACGTTGAGAGGTCATGAAGCAGCTCGGAGACGAGCTCCTCGTCCCTCCACACATCACAACTTCCAATGTCCGAATAGAAACGCTCCCAGATATCCGCTCGAGACACGTGCTTTCTGCAACAATTCACATTGCAGATTGCAGCGAAGTAAAAAACGGCATTATAATTTGCATAATATGGCTACAGAATAACCTTCTCGTGCGTCGCCAGTGAGCTGCAAGCGTCAGGTTGTCGGGGCACTCTTGGGGGATCATCGAGGCGTAGTCAACAGCCTTCAGGTGACGGGCCAGCTTGGCAAGCACCATCTTATTCGAGGAGCCAACGAAATCTAGAAAGATATAACCGCATGAATAACTCTTATTTCAAAACCCACAATCATATTAATTATTCTGCTAAATAAACAGATTTAAAAATTTTGATTCCGTTAGCCTTTTCAATGTGAATTTAATAAAACAGGGCCGCACACATTACTTCAATTTAATTCAACCCACAACGATGCAAGGATGCGGTCCGTTTTCTTTTAAATACCACCTGTTTAGTCGAATGCATTTTCTTTATGTTGTATTTGTGGATTCCTCCCGGCGACTAAGATATTCTCGTCCCCTTCCCGTTCCTATTGGTGGGAAGCGTCACAAAGACAATGGCGAGAAGAGAAAGCAGCGCCAGCGATGGCCATGAATGAATAGCGAAGCAGCCCGTCCTCTCTGACTACTCTTCCTTGTCTGCATCTCTGAGTATTCCCGAGAACCAGAGGTGAACACAGTCAGTCTCCCACGACTTTGTCCCGAGAAAGTCGGAATTCTTCCTGCCAGACTATCCCACAAGAACCATCGACCACTCTTCTGATATGGATGTATTCTACATAGATATGCCAACGTATGTAAGCAACGCTTCAAATATCAGCAGACAGCTGAAATGTTGCGCTATTCAGCTAACTGTTTTGCTCATCGTCAAAGATGGAAGATGACTAACCAAAAGGGTCGACTCCGAGATGGTCGTCGGTAAGTGAGGGCGGTCTCGGCTGATGGGGCAGTGAGCGCTGGTCTCCGAGTCCCTTGAGTGCTGCGATGGGAGCGGGGCTCTCGGCCAGGAAGCGGCGAGCTGCCGGTCTCTCCACTTCCACTGAACCTGCTGGCTTCGACTCCCATTCTGAAATTAGTCGTGTGAAAATAGATACAACAAGTAGATATTCTCTTCCTACGATTTTACAATTCCTCTGAGAGGTTTCTTACTGCAAGCCGTCTCCCCCCAGAGAATATGCTACATCTTATTTCTTCTTTCGAATGTCTCGGAGAAACTACTAATTTCCCTTAGAAATAGCTGTAACTTGAGAAGTGTGAAAATCAAATGTGAAATGAGAGGTGCCATCCCATTCATCTTGCTCCGCTCATTGTCCAAGGGACTCTTCCGATAGCTCGCAGCTGATAGCTTTGAAACCACTCTCTGGCAGCCGCATTCCTCCAGCTTACCCCTTGTATCACCGCCCCCGGACAACAGCCAAGGCATTCTAGAGATGTTACAGTCGCTAACACATTCAGAGATTAGAACATCAAAATGGATGATCAACAACATCATCACAATGTAAAATGCTGGAAATATGCAAGTTGTTATGAACAGAAAAGACATGGATGAAAAAGAAGTGAGCGGTACAAATTCTGAGTGGATATGCCAGGAGAAGGTTGTGGATGAATATGGAAGAATAGTCTGGAAACGACAGACCGATTGAGAGTGGACTGCCTCTGACAAGTCTTTCAACAAATTCCATGATTGCCCCCAGGAGTACTGTAAGTACTATTCTAATCTTATTGGATGCACAGAAGAAGTCTTGAAATGCGCTGATTAATTTCTAGGAAGCGTTTCTGATGAAGTGAAGCAATTAGTGGATGAAGAGGAAGGCAACCTCGATCGAAGCCGGCGCGAGGGAGTGCGAGAATGATGAGAGTGCCGCAGAAGCAGGCGAAGACGACGATGAAGAGCCGTCGCAGACTGCACCGCATCATCCCTCTCCGGCCAGAAGGTGTCCGGGCGGAGTCTCTTCAATACATTTTGGAATTGTACATATGTACATAGCTATCACTCGTCAAATTTAAGAGTTATATCAGTCTCTTAAGAGAAAAAAGAGAGTTTTTTTCGCCCGCTCGTCTCTATAGCGCGCAATAAGTTGGCGAAGAAGTGTGAAGAGGATGAAGTGTGAAAGATGAATGACCACGCCCGGTCAGCCAAGAAAGAGACTCACGGGTGGTGCTCTCGATTCGCAAGGGGAAGCAGAAGACTGCCAAGAAGACGGCTCTTCTAGCCACTCCTCAGGACGACATCGAGAGAGCCGAGGGAGAGAGAGATGAAGAGGGCACTCTCGCTTTCTCTGCAAGACAATCAGAAGGTCAGCCACGTTTCCGATTAGGGGAAAGTGATGAATCCGAGCGAAAAGGCGACATTTCAAGCATGCAATTACAGCTCGTTTTCGTACAATTAAGACACTTTTAAAGTTCATACTTGTTGCTTAACTAAATAGATTGGCGCTGAAGGATTTAGAAATTGGAACGAGAGAAGAGAGAGAGAGAGAGAGAGAGAGGGCGTGCATGTAAGAAAGAGAGAGAGAGAGAGAGAGAGAGAGAGAGAGAGAAAGGGCGAGTGAGTAACAGTAGAGAGAGACTGATACAGACAGACAGTGAGAGAGAAATAGACAGAGAAAGAGTGAGAGAGAGACCGACAGAGAGATAGCAGATGTACACTTTGAGGGATTCTAAAGCTGTAGAGCTTATCGTTGTATGATAAGCGGAAAGTAAAGTGCTACTGATGATTTTCATTGCGATAAGATGTGCGCAGGCCACAGAATCTCAAGGAGCTTTTAAGACACAAATGGAGAGAGAGGGAAGGTGATATGAGAAATGATAGAAAAGCAAAGACTTGTGAGTGAGACCGAGCAGAGGAAGGAATGGGTTCGAAGTGGTGAGAGGAGGTTGACTAAAGATGGAGAGGGTGGGGCGAGTGGAAACAGACACTGCCAACGACAGTCACCCTCTCCCCACAGTGGCCGTCGCTCCTCTCAATCCGTCTCTCTCTCTCTCTCTCTCTCTCTCTCTCTCTCTCTCTGGTTGTCTACATCCATTCTCAACCATGACAGCTCAGTGATAGGAGATACACACATCGACACAGCTCTCATCTACGTAGTAAAGGTGCGCAAGGAGACAACAAGATAGGGGCCCATGCGATCACATTTTAAAATATGGCGTGTCTACACGGAAGATGGTAGTCTTAAAAAAAAGCCAGAGAGAGCACTCATTAACGAGAGACCGAGTAAGAACGAGAGTGACAAAGAAGTACAATGCAATTAGCAGAGAGAATGCTTCTTCAGACTATCTAGACTGGCCAGCGGGAGCAAGTGATCTGCGTGGAAGGATAATTCTCATTCTCTCTCTCTCCCTCTCTTTTTCTTTGTCTCTCTCTCTCTGGCTCTAAACGCCACTCTCTCTCTCTCTCTCTGTTCCTCTCTAGCAACCTCTCTTGTTCTTGCTCTTTTTTTTTACTCTAACACCTCGCTCACGCTCAATGTCATATTCTCACCTTACCCTTTGTGTCTTCTCCGCTTTTACATTTTCTTTCCTGTACTCATCTTTTGTATATCAGAAAATGTCTACTACATCGCGCCCTGTTTCCTCAACTTTCCCTCTCTCTCGGGTTGCTCTCCCTCATACTTACTCTGTCTTTCTCCCCTCTTATCTACCTTTCCTCCCTACACTTTCAGTCTCTCTCTCTCTCTGTCTCTCTGTCTCTCTCTCTCCCTCTCTCTCTCGCCGAACAACTCGAAGTCATCCGCGCTACCGCGGAAAAACTGCTTGGGGTCCGGCTAGCCGCACTCTTTTCATTCCTTGAGCAAAGCGAAGGGTCCATTGCCTTCCCGCTCTCATGTCTTTGATTAAGAATAATGGATGAGAAAGAGATCGAGAGAGTGAAGCTTACAAGAATCTTTGTTGAAATTGTGTGCTTTCGAAAAAAAACATATGGGAAAGATAATAAAGACTATGAATGAATGAAGTAGGAGGGTTTCCTCCGACAACAAAAGAGGATTTAATTAAAACACAGTAAATAATTAGTTAAAACCTGGCTACATCAGCAAAAACTCGCGACGGATATAAGTGGAAGAGTTGTTGTTGCTGGTCAGAGAAGATAAAAGGGGATAAGTAAGATAAGTAGGGATGGCGAAATATACAGAGACAGAGGTGGAAGATCGCGTAACACTTGTCAATTCGAAAAAGAGAGAGGTAGAAGGAGAGAAAGTGAGATAGAGAGAGAGAGAGAGAGAGAGAGCGGGATAAAGAGAGAACACTAAGCAAGGGGAGCGTAGCTGGCTCGAGACGGCACGGCGGTAGAGAAAGAGCAGTCATGAGAAGACCTGCCAGACAGCACAAGCAACCACTGATAACTGAAGAGAGTCCTTAAGAGTGAGAGAATGAGAGGCGTGAGAGAGAGGGAGAGAAAGACTAAGAGTGAGAGATATAGTGAAAGAGAGTGATAGAGAGTGAGCGAAAGCACACTCTGACAATGAGCGTGTAAAAGGCATACAAGACGAAAGGAAGTAGGAATGTGCAGGGAAAACGAGCGTTATTGTGTCCATTATACTCTTTTGGAAAAGCCGCTCTGTTCTGGCTAATCATTGCTCATCTCACGCCCGAGGCATAGCTAACAGTAAGCGTCCGTGGGATACAATTACTCTCTTGTCCACTCTCTCTGTCTAAGTCTCTCTTTCTCCCTTTCTCTATCTCTCTGCATTTCAGTTTTCATCCTACTCTCTTTTCTACCGTCCACCCGCTCACTTCCATCGGAATAGCTGAATGGCTGATCTCTGAAGCCTCGCCGTTCTCAACATCCCATCCATGTTCATCAACCTACACTTTATCTCTCGCTCCGCTGCTCTTCTGATCTTTCTTCGCTCTGTTTGTCTGCCCTCTTACTCTGCCGTTCTCTTTCTCTCTTTCTCTCTCTCTCTCTCTCTCTCTCACGTCTCTGGCTACACCGGTGTCTTTCTTAGACTGGCAAAGCCTATGCGGATGACATGACAACTGTTCGTGGAGTGCGGAGATGTCATAGATAATGCCGGAGAGGTTGGAGCTGAATGAGCGAGAAGCATAGAAAGTGGCGGCGGGTGACAGCCGAGAGAGGCCATTCTAACCACTTAGTTTGCCCTTCTTCCAACTACCGACCTCCCTCTCTCTCTCTCTCTCTCTCTCTCTCTCTCTCTCTCTTTCTTTCTCTCGTTCCTTTCCGCTCTCATCAAAACTTACTCTCTTTACCTTTTTAGTGCTTTAAAACGATTGTTCCACAAAATAAATATATTCCTGCCTCTTTTCTGAAAGGAAACAGCGGTAGGGTGGAAGCAGAGGTGCACGCGGGCCCAAATTTTTTGGGCCGGCCCGGCCCACCGTTTTAGAGCCCTGGAATTTTGGGCCCGGGCCGGCCCGAGCCGGCCCGCTCCGGCCCGATTTTAAAATCCGTCTGATTTCAATTTCTAATTCGTAATTTTCTTAGCGAAAATTTTTTCTATTAGCTTGCCGCTCACAAGGCTTCTCATTTACTTCATTCTGAATAGGAATACAAGCCCCGAGCTACAATATTATGTATGAGCAATAAGAATTCGCTCTGTCATAAGCATGTTCGTTTGCAAATTTTTGAAAATCGGCCCATTCGGGCTCAGGGCCGGGCCCAAGGTTGGGCCGGCCCGGCCCGGCCCTACAGGGAGGGCCCTAGCTTGGGCCCGGCCCTGCCCGGCCCGGGCCGGCCCGGGCCGCGTGCAGCTCTGGGTGGAAGACATTGCTGTAGATCAGGATATCAAGAAGCTTGTAAGCTAAAAAGCACAGATCAGGAAAAGTTGACAGGGAAACGGCAGGAAATGGAACCGGAGAGAGTAAACAATGTCATTGTCCAGTTTCGTTAAACTCCGAACGCACCTCACAAGAAAGGAAACGCAAGAAATCGCCACGACTCGCTTATAAATGTGGTTGTGCGAGCAGATCATTCTTAGGGAAACATTTTGGCATAAAAAAACGCTGCACAATTTAGGGAACAAATTCTGTACAGCGAATAAGCAAGGTAAAACAAGAAGAAATCGGAGGAAGAGTAACCGAGAAATGGGGAGAAGGTCAGAGGTGAGTCGAACAAGGACAAAAAGAATGGAAAATTTTTTGATAAGGTGGAAAAGTAGATGAAGAGATGTTGTGTATCACAGCGGAAGAGACTGACAAAACGCTGCGAGAACTCAAAGGACACTATCTCCCTTACTTCCCCGTGATCTAATTTCCGTATCGAAGCAAGATCAGCAAAGGAAGACAAGCAACTGTTTCGAGCACCGTTTGATGGAAGCGAAAGAGAAAGAGAAATGCGAACTTGAATTGAAAAAAAGGGAATTTGATGGTTGCAGAAGTTAGAGTTAAAGAGAGCGAGGAAGAAATGAGGAGAATATTGCACATTGGCGAGTGCGGTTGAAGCGAGATGCGGTGTTCACGCTAAGAGGGAGGAGAGAGAGAGAGAATCAGAGAAAGAGAGAGAGGAGAGAGAATCAGAGAAAGAGAAAGAGAGAGCGAGAGAGAGAATCAGAGAAAGAGAGAGAGGAGAGAGAATCAGAGAAAGAGAGAGAGAGAGAGAGAGCGAGAGAGAGAATCAGAGAAAGAGAGAGGAGTGACAGAGAAGGAGAGATGGTTCATATCCGCCGTGCAAACAGTCCCTTGCCGTGTGTGTTGTTGCATGTTAGACGAAGAAGCTAAATTCATGTTGTTTGTGCGAAATGCAAACAAAGTACAAGGGACGGCTGATCAAAGCATCACGTTGGCTGAATCATTAGAAGTAATGAGGATTATAAACTGGGTTACTCTAAACTCTTAGTGTCTCTGCTACTGCCAAGAAAATAGCTGCCGACTAGACGATCAGAAATGCTGACAATACATTTCGAATTTTCATTTCTGCCGGATCAAAACATAAATACGCAATCATTCATCACAAAGCTACAGTTGCGCAGGTTCTCAATGCGTTCGCTTCATTCGAAAACATGACATTTTGAATAAGCTGACACAAAATTTAATGAAAAAAATAGCGCATCGTTTGCCGAACATGTTGGAGGGTAGGAAATTTAAGAAGGTATAGCAACAAAATTTCACAGCGACGATGGCCTCGTCCGCCGAGTCCATATCAGAGGAACGAGAAGAGAGTGACATTGAGAGAGAGAGAGGAGAGAGAGAAAGAGAGTATGAGATAGTTATTAAGAGAGCGAGAGAGAGAGAGGGAGTGGGAGGGAGAGACAGCTGAGCACTCCACTCACCGCTCACTCTCTCCTACGCCCTCCCTCTTCGAAATATGAGGAGTATGAGAGCAGCAATACCAACAGAATGCAGACACGGATATAACTGACTCCACTCAACCTTCTCCTGTTTGACATCATGCCTCACGAATTCGTGCGTTCTTCATAATTATTTACATTCAGACGGCCTCCTAAGCAGAGATCAGCTAGTCGAGCAATTCAGTGAAGGCAAGCTCGTTTCAGAATCGAGAAAAGTAATAATGATACAATTAATAAATTAAAAATTCATGACCAATTCGAATTTGATAAGACAGTGCAAAAGAAGAGCAGCAAATGCTCAGTCAGCAGAAGAAAAGAGTTCATTTTGAGCGACATTTCAGCCTTTGTTGTGTCAATCATGGGCTGAAATGGCAACAAACAGGGAGACAGAAGGAGATTAGAACATGAACCCGAATTCCTTTCATGATCACCTCTGTAAGAAGAATGGCATTAAAAAGATCTGATTAAGATAGCAATTTAAGCTAATAACAGTGAAGAGAGAAAGGAATTGGAACAGGAAGCGCTTGGTGAGGAGTGTTAAAGCGGAGGGAAAAAGCCTGTTGCTGTATGTGCGCATCGCATGGAAGGATAAGTGGCGCTGTTGACAAGACGGAAGAGCGCAGATTATGGGATTGGGATGGAGAGCGAGAGGAGAGCGACTGTGAGGGGGGAGGGGGTCGTCTGGGCATCTGGGGCTGAGGAAGAGCCAGTGACAGGGAGGAGTGGAGGGGAGAGCGAGGGTCGTCTTGCCATCTGGGGCACCCTGGAGGGAGCGACGACCACCAGAGACAGTGGAGTGGGTAGAACCCCGCGAGCCGTAACAACGGAAACAATTTAGAGTCTAATTGGTGAATAGTTGGAGACATGCGCATACCTTTTTCTCTCTCATACTCTTCCATTCTAAATTATTCCTCGCTACTTGCGATCTTTGCTACTTCCTCTCTCTCTCTCCCTCTCTCTTTCTCTCTCTCTCTCCTCACTCTCAGTCGCTCACTCATAGGTAGTCCAAGAGAAAAGAGTGCAGTCTGATTGCGGCCACTCCAAGCAACAATTGACGTGGGCATAAGAATAGCAGCAGTGTATGCTCAGCAGCTCGTGCCCTTTCCATGCTCCTGCACCTTCGTGTGCAAGAAGAGCTGCCCCTTGACATCAAATAATGACACTCGTGGAATAACAAATACACAAATTATAATCGCGCTCACAAACATTCTGAGTCAACTTCACACGCAATGTTTCCATTACTATTAGAAACCACAAAATTCAGGGAATTGCGAGATATTTTCCAAAACACCTCATAATGATATGCATAATGGCAGATATTCGATTTAATCTATTCGAAACAAATGCCGAAATAGGGAAACTTTCCTACTTCAGATTAACGACTTAAAGAATGATACATGCCAGGATAGCACTTAGCGGTGGTGAAGAAGGACGAGCAAGCCAAACAGAAGAAAGAGAAGAAAAGAGCGAGAGATATGAGGAAAGTTATGGAGAGCGGAAGCATGAGAAAGGCAGACAGCGTGAGGAAAAGTAAAGGTGAGTCAGAGAGCGACTGGAATTGCGAGAGACGAAGTAGGCAAGGGCGAAGTTAGGCAGTGCGAAAGATATGGGGAGGAGTGTGAAGGGTAGAAAGCGTGAGAGAAAGATAGAGAGCGAGGGTGAGAGATAGAGGAAGAGAGAGAGAGAGAAGGAGTATGAGAAAGGAGGAGGCGTCCGCTTTATCAGCCAAAGATAAAAAGCACGGAGCATCACTCGCCGTCTGCCTCTCAACCTGCAGTCAGTGGCACTCTTCTGCTTACCTTCGAAAGTGAAAGACGCGCCAGCTGAGAGAAGATGGAAACAGCCTTCCAGCACATGCAGTATGTATGTAAATCACTGGAGAAAAGGTAGGAGAAAGAGATAGAGAAATAGGAAGAGAGATTGAGAAATAGAGTGAGAAATAGAGGCAGAGAAATAGACAGAGGGCGAGAGAGTGAGAGATAGGCTGATAATTAGACAGAGAGTGAGAGAATGAGCGGGAGTTTTCAGACCACGATCATGGCAGAGAATCCCGAGGTGCGAATGAAAAATGGCAGGCGAAGAAGTGCAAATCAAGCGGGCCTCGTACTAATGGGAGAAAAAGAGAAGTGAGAAAATCTAAAACGTATGGAGTATTCGACTGTTTCACCGTTTGAGTCATGTCTAGTGAGAAGGAAACAGACAGAGAGACCGGTGGCGGCACATAAAAAAAGAGAACCTGCACTTCCGCTCCTCCATTTTGGGTCGGTCAGTTACAATCCACCCGCTTGGTTGACGGAAGAGAAGGAGAACATGAGAGAGGAGTAGATAAAGACAGAGAAAGAAGAGATAGAGGAGAGAGAGAGGAGACGGAAGAGAAGCAGAGCAAGAAGGACCTGATTGGCAGCCGCTCAGTGGTCAATGGAATCGCAGTTCGAAATGCTAGAGCAATCAGCTAGCTACATACATGCTCTCATTCTACCTGGAAACTGGAGCGCGTTTTCCGTTTCCAGGCTGGATGAAACTGACGAGAGCTCTTTCACAATACCATACCCAGTACTGAAGTTTCATTCAAAACATTTTAGAAAGGCAGTTGACTGGGTGCGATCATACAGAACAAACATTTTGAATCGTATTATCGTCCCGAGAATGCGACCTTTTATACCCGGCGTGAGACATAAACACAGTCGCCGAGAATGGAAAGAGATGAGACTCGAACAGCACTCACGCGGCAAAAAAGAGAGTCTGAGTGGAGTCGTGACGGTCAACGGCGTCATAACGTTGCAAGGAGAATAGCCATGGACTCATGAGAAAGAGAGAGAGAATAGAGGGAGTGAGGAATTCAGAGAGCTTATCCGACTGCAAGAAACAGCAACCCTACGCAGCTCGTACAAAAGCACGCGACACAAGGGACTACGAAACGGGCGAGTTTTATGCAGACTCACTCTGCCAGAGAACACTCGAGCCACGAAGAGTTCTGCAGAACTGGCAGGAGAGGAGGAGATGACGAGTGAAGACTGCCAAGAGGCGTGGTATTAATATGTATGTATAAAGTTGCAGGTCTGTCTTACAACTGCATTGTCGTTTTGGATAGGGATGGATCGAAAGAAGTGATGAGAGAAAGAGAGAAAGAGAGAGAGAGAATGACGAAGAAAAAGCAAAATAGCTAGGAGGAGCTGGTGCCCGCTGGTTCTGACTAGCGAAGTACAAGAGAGCCCGTAATCCGCTGCCTCCGCCCGCTTCTTCTACTCGGCTCACGCTTTTCCTGATCAGCACTCCTTCGTGACTTGTGAGAAGATGAAGGGGAAGAAAGAAGGAAACGCACCATATAGGAGAGAGAGAGAGAGAGAGAGAATAGAAGCTGGGAGTGAAAGAGAGGATGCGAAGAAAAGAAATGGTCATAGTGAAACAGGCAGAAAGACTAAAAGAGAAAAGAGGTGCAAGAACATCACTTACAGACTGTAAAAGAAACTGAAAAGCCAATGGAAAAGCAGATGAGCTGGCATGTCATTGAACTCTCTCTCTCTCTCTTTCTCTCTCTCTCTTTCTTGCTCTTTCTAGCTCCACTCTCACCCACTCCCACTTCCTCTCTCTCTATCTCTCTATCTCTCCGTCCCACTCTCTCTCTCTCTCCCACTCCTCTCTCTCTCTCTCTCTCTCTCTCTCTCCTCGGAGGGGATAAGAAAAGGGACAGGAGAGGCATGGCCATGCTCATGCTGGCGGAGAAACACTTTCCAGGACCCATTCCGGGCATGGCTTTTCTTTATGCTGGAACGCCAGGGAGATTGCCGAATGACTGCGCTGAATGACAAAACTCGGAGAGGAATTTTGAGCTCTTTGTCCATCAACAAGCAAATTGATAAAACGGAAATTTTATTGCAATATTACATACACGATTTAGACATGTACACATAAAAAAATTTTTCACAGAATCTGCGAAATATTTCAGTGCCGTCCGCGGCAGTTGGCTATTGTACTCGTAAAGACAATTATTTGAGTTAATAGAGCGTGGAGTTTGCCGGAAAAGGCACTGTACGTGGATTTGAGGCTATGTTCAGTGAATAAAGAGAGGGAGAGAGACTGAGTGAGATAGAGAGAGAGAGAGTGAGATAGAGAGAGAGAGAGAGAGAACGACAGAGAAAGGGAGAGCGGGAAGAAAAGAAGGGGCGATAAAAAGGCACATACGTTGTTTGCATTGATGACTAAAGAGGAGGCAGAATGAGGTTCTCTTTTTGGAGATAAATGGCGTAGTGTGGTGAACCTCTCTTCTAGAAGAGCGTTCATATATTCGAAACGGTGTGGATTAATGTTGTGAAATGACAAAGGGATATTGCCAGACTGGACAAGGCTAATTCTGGAAGGGATTGGAAATTTCACACGTTTTTAAGTCGCAAGTTGAAAGACAATGCGACTCAAACCCAATATTTTTTTTCTTATTTTCTCAATCTCTCAGCTCTGTCTTTCTCTCTCTCCTTCTCTCTCTTCCCTCTCATTCGCTTTCTCTCTCTCTCTCTCTCTCTCTCTCTCTCTGTGACTCATCTCTATTTTGGCCCCAACCAATTTTAAACAATAGTTTCATTTTTTTGGTTATACTTCGTGATGTCTCGCACTCCACCCAAAAAGATACAATTCTTCTTCTTTGTTTACTCATCTTTTCACTAGATATAGTAATTAAAACAGTGTAGATGAATAACATGGGATTAAATTAACATATAGTAAACGCCTATTCAAGCGAGCATAATGTGTAAACCGCAGCAGGGATTGCAACATCCTTCTGTTCAATGCATGCGATTGAAGCAACGTTATAAGCATGAAAAACAAGCAGAGAGAGAGAGAGAGAGAAAGAGAAAGAGAGAAAGAAAGAATGAGAGAAAGAGTAAGAAAGCGAGAAAGAGAGAGAGAGAGAGTCGTGGATAGCGAGAGAGAAAAAAAAGAATATAGAGATTAGCCAAACCGGTCTCCTGCAATGGAGTGACCACGCAGGCAACCACTTGTTCGCCCATTCAAGAGCGGAAGAGTAGATAGCACAAGAACAATGTCAATCTCCTCCCTCAGGGTAAGAGAGGAAGCAGCGATTAGTTAGGGGGCTTCGATGTGGCGGGTGAGCTATCATCGAGGAGTGGATGAGAAAGGAAGGAGCAGGGAGGGCATGCCTTCCTTGGATTGGCTGGGCTTTACTGCCAAAGGCATCCTATCACATTCCCCGGCCCGGCCGACACCACCAATTGCCTCGTCCAGACACACGCGGAAGATACCAGCCACTCCCCACTCCGCTTCTCCCCCCCCCCCTCTCCCCCACCTTTCATCCATTCGTTTCCTTCTTGTGATTGCCTCCAGAGTGCAAGACGAATGAATGGATCGGTTTCAGCATGCCCTTGAAAATATACATTTTCTCTCCTCAACAATGCTTGCGTTTGCAAAGAAAAACATATGTATCTTCCTCGGAAAGAAGTCTCAGACGTCAGACAGAGATTTGTCGACTTGGAATCTTTATTTAGATGCGAAGTGGAAAGTGTTTACGAGGAGGAGGACATTCTCAAGCGCCTATCAAGAAAGGCAGCTAGGAGAGTGTTAATTGGCTGCCATTTGCAGGAGTCGGCTGAGAGCTGCAGAAGTCTGAGATACGGCCAGCCCCCTTCTCCACTACTATGTACGTCATGCACTATCGCGTGTCTCTCCAGAAGAAACATGAAGAGGAGGTAGAGAGGGAACACGACAATGGAATCATGTAGAAAAGACAATGGCTACTCTCGCACTCCGATGACTTCTTTCTCCTTTTCCTCCGGCTTCCTTCTCCTCCCCTATTCGATTTCCCCCTATATCATTCAGCAACTATTCCTTCCAATTCGACCAGTGTGGCTGATACTTTTGACATCGAAGCTACTCCCCATTTTGTTATTACTGTCTCCAGCAGTGGTATACTAAAAAAAATTTCAAGTCGGTTTCTTAATGAGTAATGCCAGTCATTTTAAATTCCGAATAACAGCGAGTGCGCCTGAAAGTAAGGAAAGTTGAGAAGGCTAGAATAGGTAGCAGCGGCGAGTGAAAGACACATAAGACGCTAGCGGAGTGTGGGAGAATTGTGAGGTGGAGGAACTCGAAAGAAGCAGAAAAGGTGAATGCGGGCTGGTCAAGAAATTTGTCAGTTGACATCTTTTGTTCTGAAAATGTCTCGAATTCTCTGTCTACTTATTATGAATTATGCATAAAATAAATAAATCAATAAGGGTAAAATGAGTAGGGCAGTGCTGGAATAGAAAAGATCACGGTTCGCACAACAGATGACATGTTATGGGGGAAATGATGAGTGCATGAGACTGGAGGACACAGAGTGTAGTGTACAATCAGAAGCTGATGGTGATATGCAGAGATTTGCACACAGACAAAACTAGCTTTCTCTTTAATATTCTTACGCATTGTAGCGATTATAAAATGGATCTCTACTGTACAAAATGACGGGAATGCATGAAATCCTTCATTCGTCGCTGGAGTCCCATCCACTCGCAATAATTCATTTATAAGCGTCAACGATTCGCTCTACTCATTAGCTTTGCTTCATTCAGGCCGACTCACTTTCTGGCATCCATTGACGAAGGAAGTAAACATTGCTCTGTTAAATGAGGAAGCCAAGCGAGACTAATTTGAGGGAAGAATGGGCAACAGATGGATTTGAAATGGAAGCGGAGAAGAGGAGTACTCTTTGTGTCTTGACGACACATGCTTATTGCCTACACAAATGCAGTCTTGAGGAGGGCGGAAGAGCCATCAAGTGAAAGATAGAGAAGACGGAACGAAGAGAGAGAGAGAGAGAGAGAGAGAGAGAGAGAGAGAGATACTCAGAGAGATATGGAGACAAGGTGAGAGGCGCGGTGGTTCAGTCCATGACTTGCAAGACTATGAGTAGGCACGCGTGAGAGTTAAACGGGTGGGAATGGTCTCCAGATGTCCCCACACTTCTCTTTGCTGTGTGACTCTTCTTCCATTCTTTCTCAACTCACTCTTTCTCATCTCACTCTCTCGGTCTCCCTCCTTCTTCAAATGTTGCTGATTTTTTCGACCGTTATTTCTCATTCACTTTTTTTTGGTCAGCTGTTATTATTCAGCGCTATTTTATAAACTAAACCGTTTTAGTGACAATAAATGGAAAAATACGAGAAAAATTGCCAGATGTGCGATTTTCAAATGGAAGAGCACTTTAAAATGCCTTGAAAAAATATCTTCCGCTTCTCAAGACGACCTCGACAACCCAAAAAAAATTTGGAAGAATTATCACCGTTTCCAAAAAAAAAATGGAAGAAATATCATTAGAAGAATTATCATTGGAAGAATTCTCATTAGAAGAACTATCATTGGAAGAATTATCATTAGAAGAATTATCATTCTAAAATTGGAAGAATTATCATTGGAAGAATTATCATTGGAAGAATTATCAAGGAACCATGAGGGGTGGGGGGGGGGGGTCGCGTGCTGCTTTCTGTCTTCGTGAGTCGACCCGGTTGTTTGCACTCCGCAGCTGCATCGACAGCGTGAAGAAGGCGGAGAGAGAGAGAGGGAGAGAGAGTCAAGGGAGAGCTCATTCATTCTTTTCTTCTTCCTCTCTTTCTCTCTCCTCGCTCCGGTGCACTTCGCATGCACACGAGCAAGAACACACACAATGCAAGAACCCTCCCTGACCCGCACCCATCACAAATGCCCAAGGCAACCAAGGATGACCATGGCATTCCTGGTAGAAACACGAAGGCTATTTGAACAAGAGGAAAAGTGAGAGTGAGCGAGGAAAGTTAGCATGATAAGCAATAATGTCACTCTTGATTTGTGAGTAGGACCCATTAAATGGGTCACCAATCAACAAAGACACAAGCTTTCAAATCATATCTTATCCTTGCGAAGAGCCATATCGTTTCAATCATTAGAAGTGCCTTTCTCGAATGCCCTAAGCAATCCCCGAAAATAAATCGCACGAGCGCCTAACGAAGAATTATTTTGATAGCGATTTGCGCAAGTTTCGTTAATCTTTTAACGACAGCTTAAATGAGAACAGCCCTACACTCTTTTATCTCTGGAGCGGGAGTGAGAGAGAACGAGTAGTATTTTATTCCCTCTCGTTCGTCTAAGCTAGTTGCTTCGTCCCAATTGAAATGGATTGGATTGGATTGGTTCGAGACTTCTAAGTAATGGCTTCCACAACAGAAGAAACGTTGTACCCTCAAAGCAATGCTTCCCTAACAGAGTCTACATATTTATCTCAGAAACATGAAGACATACCGTCAGGAGGATTAAGTCTAAAATTTAGCAGAAGATGAAAATGGACAGACTATGTATACATACATATATCGGATAATGTTCAAGTAGGGCGTGTCTAGCCAGGTATGAATATAGCAAGTAAAAAACAAAAGATCTGAGCAGCGAAATAAGGGAAAGAGAAGAGCACGAGAGTGACAGAGAGAGAGAGAGAGAGAGAGAGAGAGAGAGAGAGAGATAGGGAGAGAGAAAGAGAGAGATAGGGAGAGAGAAAGAGAGAGAGAGAAAAAATGAGCTAGGGAGAGAGAAAAAAGGGAGAGAACGAGATCGTGATATTGAAGGAGAGCGTTAGAGAAGCTGGGAAGAGCAGTGTCTTTCCTGCCAGGCAACGGAGTGCTTCTTCGTAGACAGTTCGCATGCGCAGCAGCAGCAGCCGGAGAGATATGAATCAGCAGAGGAAGAAGGGCGAGGGGAGAGAGAGATGCTTGATCCACCTTGAGACCCGGCCGCATCCCCCTTTCCACACCTTTCCGCGCATTAGCGAATCGTGTCCCAGCCGCCGGCCGCGAGACTAGAATTCGCATTAGCAGACGATTCCAGCGGGTCGGAAGTGCGCAGAAGTGCAGAGATGGGAAGGACCAGAGGTGGCCACGCAGCCAGTCACTAATTCAGTGTACTAGAGAGATACCTTAGATTGGGGAGGTGATGAGAAGAGCGGCCTCGTCCATATGTTTCGCCTTGACTCACCTCCTGCCAAGACAGGCTTGGGAAAAAGAGAAGATGCGGCTTCCCTCGTGGACTTGCTTTCTTTCATGAGCAAGGGAGAGCTGTGCCGCTCTAAAGACGAGGGAAGCAACTTGAAAAAGATGGCAGCAGGATGTCTGGCACACGCAATTGAGCACATTATCTTGACAGGAGCCGGCTACACTGCCATGCCACAACTTCCAATGGTGCATTGAATTGCTCCAATATCTCTACACTCAGATTGTACGGATGTCGTAATTGCAGTTGCAGGAAGTCTCATTTAAGCACGGGTAAAATATAGCAGGTCGGATTCTTGATTCTTAATGATCAAATGAAGGGCAAATGTGTAGCTTTAAGAGAAATGACTCTCATAAGACTTGTTATAATATATTATCACCATAGGAGTATTAACAAATTCGATAACAATGCGAAATGAATTCCAGGTTCTACGATGGGAGGAATCTTAATCTAAGCTCAAGAAAAGGAGTACAAATCAAACATGCAGAAGAAAAAGGAACACTTAGTCTCTCGATCTGCAACACCTCAGCGGCGAGCGAAGAGCCCTTGCTTGCTGGCTTCTAGCTATTAATTAGATACAAGAGGGCTAATCAAGAGGACTCTCCATCATCAGTTTCATCCTTCCCGAACGGTTCCTGGTCTGTGCCAGAAATTTTTCTTCTATAGAAAAAAACTGTGTTGTAAAATAAAATGTATCCCACCAGTTGTAAATACATCAATCAGCAATAGTACATTTATCAACAGTAATTATGAATACAGGACAATCAATATACAGTCAAAAACCTCAACTGAATCCCAAGTAAGACCATACTACGACGATACCTCCAAGGGACAAACGTTCCTCTGTTAGTTCCCTCGGGGAAGATTGATTGAGACCTTTGGTTGGCAGTGGCTCTATTAGAGGGAGGCGGTCAAAGCAATTTTACAAGAATTATGAGCTTTCATACAGCGAGTTGAAAATTAAATAAAGAAAAATAATAGAGATAATGAGAAGGGGTATTTAAAAATTAACATGCACAGGAATTGGGAAGAGGTCAGAAAGGAAGTGTCTGTGGAAAAACAGCAAGGAGTAAAGATGGAATGAATAAGGAATAAAATGTAAAGAAAGAAAAAGAAGTCCCGGATTGGACGGGGTAGAAAAGGATTGAGGGAGAACATGGGTGACCGCTGAAAGAATGGACTTAAAAATCAATGAGCTAACAACAAATAACACCTACAACGAAAACACCCTCATTGAACAAATAAGACAGAACATTTACAGGCTAAAACTGAACTGTAACAAGTCAAGATTAAAAATGTTGTCATCATAACGAAACAAAAAATTTTCTCACAATGATCTGCCTTCTGCTCCTCACGGGGAGTCGTAGTTGAAGGTGGCCGGCGAGAAGGCTCGAGGAGTGATCCTCCTCGTGGAAACCTTCAATTTGCTAGTTTTGAGTCATTATCAAAGTAGAAGAAGTGTCTCCACTAACTTTTGTTTTGTTGCAATCACACTCTTCGCACACATTCATGTTTTCTAGCTCCTCTTTTCTCTTACAAGCCACTTTTCGCGTTTTCGCTCCTTTTCTCTCATGCTTCCCAAGTCGAACTCTTAATACTCTTATTTACTTGAGATGCCACTCATTATGAGTGACTCATATAGAAGTTCTCAATGCCAATAAGCCAATAGAACAAAAACTGCCGTACCTGGGAGACGGGTCGCATCTGAGAGTTCTGCTTGCGGGGAGTGAAGTTGCCGCTGCCTGCGCCCGCTGTTGGAGTGAATCTTCCTCTGCCTCCTCCCGTGTTGCATCCTCCTCCGCTCATTCCCACATTCGAGTTCGTAGTGCGATGAGAAGGCGCCGCCATCGTTTGCTTCAAATGTTATCTTTTTTTATGGATGAAAATCACAGCGGAACATAATATTATTTTTAAGCAAATCTTGGATTCCCATGAGCATAAACAATGGATAAACGCATTGTCAAGGAAGCTCAATTGTAATAATTGTTCATTTAAGCAGAATAAATACCTGCTTCTTCCAACTCTGAAGGTATGGATTGTTAGCAGTTTCTTCTCTGCGGTGAGACGGCGGAGAAGTAAGGGGACTTCTGCCATGGAGAGCACCAGCTGAACGTGCTCTGCAAGGTAGGAAGTGGGAAAGAAGAAGAAGTAACGTATTATCTCCAAAAGCAGTATTAACTATACTAGGCATGATTTGCGAAATACATTCCAAACCAAGTTTTTAAGATGGCAGAAAGCCATACGCAAATTATAGACCGATATTGATCTCTGAGAACAAAACAAGAGGAATAAAAATGAAAGGCTGAACAGCAAACATGTTTGGCCGCGGGTGCTTCTTGATCTTGTCCAAGCAGAGAATGCCAGGCGTGGTCAGCCCACTCGCAATGAGAGGCCTCTTCTTAGTCGACGCCGCTCAAAATTAGGAAACTGACAAATTTTCTTTTTATAATTGGATCACCAAATGCTAAAATAAAATAATAGAGGCTAAAAAGTCGGAGCAAGACAACGTCAAGTGTGTACATAGTATAGAAAAGTGTTCGCCTCTTCTCTTCTTCAAAGCAGATGTAACTTAAGGATAAAAGGAAATTAAGATTGAAGCCGATACCTGAACTGTGTTTGGCTTGAGTGGCGAAGGGAGAGAAATCAGCATTCGAAGTCGCTGTGCGAATCGTGGAACTTCCAGCGAACGTCTGCTGCTCGGCTCCTGAATACTTGCAAAGTTCTCATTCGATGCTATGAGTTTGTTTGCATCGCATCTGCATTCTTTAATCAGAGAAGGAAAAGGTTGCCGTATCATGCAAACCCAGACTGAGTTAAGGGCCCCATGATAACTCAATCTGTTTCAAAAGAAATTTTTGAGATGAGATTGATGCGTAGGATAATTGAGAAACCCAAACAAGCAGAGTTCCTACTCCGTGAGTCCATGGAAGGATAAAAAGAAAAAAAGACCAGCTAACTAGAAGATGAATAAGTGGTAGCAGGCCGAGAAGCTGAGTGAGGTGCTGAACGAGGCGGAAGACACTGAGCTTGCGGGAACGAAAGCGCGTTCGGACAACCTTCAATTTAATTTTTTTTTCAGCAATAAATCCTTTTTCAAACGACGGTAGCTTTTATTACAAACTATTATAAAGCATAATTTTAAAAAAAACAATTGCTTTTTAACCAAAGCTTTCATTTAATTCTTAAAATAAAATCAAAATTGAGAAAAGACATACTGTTAACGATGCTGGTGAAGGACATGGCATTAGAAGAAGCGGCACTGCTATCGAGATCTGTCTGAAAGAATACGATTAATCTCAATGAATCAGCAATATTTATTACTACGCGCATTGCATACTGCGACGAAATAAACACAACTAAAACATCTAAAGATAATGTAAAATAAGGAAGAATATAAATATATTACGAAAACCCCCACAGAGATGTCTGCAATGCTCGTTGGGAAGCCGGTGCTGGAGAGCTGTACAAGAACAACATTGTAACGAAGTATCGAAAATAGCATCAATATCTCACACTATACTTTGAGCAATTGTTAAAGATTTAAACTATCGAAAGAAATGTCTGCTGATAAAGAGAAAAAAGTACCGAGAAGCCGAAGTTGCCAGTTGACTCAGTTGAATCTAATGAGATAGAGAGTCATTAAAACACAATTTTTGAAAAGCGCAAAAGATACGAAAAGGAAACAAAGAAAGCTAGCAAACCCATGAAGAGCAGCTCATCCGCTGTGCCCGTGGCATTCGGATACTGCGTCCTAAAAACATCAACTTCCTTCAGATAAATTCGCAAAACAAAGTTGAACAGTTTCAAATGTGAGTTGCTTTCCCCTTAATTTTCTAGCAACTGCTGCAATTGTTATTTGCTAGAATAACAATTGTAGTTAATGTAAAGAATCCTTAAAAGACTTGTAGGTGGAGAGCTCTTTCATGTCTTACAATTGGATGAATAATGAAGAAAGAATGAAACCTCGACTGGTTGTGATTGCTCGTGCGCTCAAGTTCTCGCGTCTTCGCCTTTTTCAGCTGGTCCTTGAAGAACTCCATCGCAAGTTGAGTAGATTTTAACTCGCTGAACATATTGCAGATGAAATCTAAATCTATAATTTTTTTCAATTGGGAAATAGACTTTGCAAGATTTTCAAGCCATCGAATATGCTTGTCCTTGAGTTTCAAGAATGAACACAATACCACGGAGATTCGAATGGCGTGAGTAAGAACCCAGCAAGAGGGTTCTAACTTTCTGGCAGAATATCTATTTTTATTGACTGAATATTGGGGATTCGTGAAGTAGGATAATTTCGTAATAAAACGAGAAACTGCTGGAAACAAACTTCTCAAGCTTGTTGATGGTCTCAGTCTTCTCCTGGTCGCTCTTGCTCAATTCTGCCAATCGGTCGTGCTGAAGTAGGCAACAACCATTGCAAGTGGCCAATGTAAGCAGAAACCATTTAACGATTAAAAAGATGGCTGACCATCATGTTGACATGGCTCGAGAGAGCGAGCAACTGGGAGTCTTGGAACTTGACAAGGCGCAATAAACGAGCGATCTCGTCGGCCATGGTCTTCTCGATTGGAACGAAAAGCTTCAACGCCTGAACTTTTATAAAACACTTTCAAAGATGCTAAGATTAAGGTATTGCACTCTCAACATTCCAACAATTCAAGGTGATATCCTAGTTTTTAACCAATATGCGCTGATAGACATATTTAACGGCAATTAGACAGGAAAAATGAACTTTAGAAATTATGCGGCTCCCAGCCATGGTAACCCCAACAACCTCACGCTGTCCTTCTTTACAGACGGTTATCTATAAAAGTCAAGACGGAATGATGAGAAAGAGAACGAACATTTTGTTGTAATCCAGCTCCGATTTTCTTAGCAGTGCATTCCTTCTGGCAACGGCCGCATTTTCCACTGTCTGCAGATGACTCACCGGTGCGATCTAGGGAAGTACAGGCATCAAACAACTTGAGAACTAGGTTTAAAAACACAAAATGTCTGGATGTTCTCACCTAAAAAAGGACAAAAAGCGAGTAATATCAGATTCATTTTAGGTGAAACAAAGAAAAGCAAATAAACGATTAACCATTTTCTCAGGACAAACAACCCATCCCATAAGTGGCAAGTAAGATTACATCATAGTGGAAATGAATCGAAATATTCAAGAAATATTGAAATTAAATGGGGAGAAATGGTCACAAACTTTTAGAGAAGCAGTCCTCGCAGATGATATGGCAGCAGTTTGTAAGACGGAAGTGAGTGGAGGAGGGAGAAGGAGTCGCGAAGCAGACGTTGCAGTGGAAGGAATCAAAGACGGCGGGCATGGCGAGGGGGCAGAACAAACCACTAAGAAACGAGTTGAGTAAAAGGGATAATAAGACTAGACAGTCTTGGATGTATTGAAACGAAACTAACGTAATATCAAATCAACACAAAATAACTTTTAGAAGTAATTGGAAGTTGAATTCAGAGTTTTAATTCTAGATACTTTCGTTTTTTTCTTATCAATTGAACGCGAGCCGATATTCTCAAACAAGCGAGTTGAGGAAAAGAGAAAAGACCGACTGCACAAAGTCACGTCGACAATTGAATGAATATGAAAGAAAATAAACACAAAACCAGTCATAGTGGCCGATTATTCACATACAACTTCAATAGTTCGGTAGCCAACCCGGCATTGAACCGTCCTTATCAAGCTCATCAACAAATTCAGGGCGTAACTAATTTTCTCTTTATTAACAGCAAAAAGAAGAGAATGTTAGATTAAACAAATGGTAACAACTTGAACAACATTGTACAGATCATCTCGTCCAGTATCCGAAGACGCCTCTCACGTCATAGTCCTCCTCTCACGACTCTCTTGTAAAGAAAGAAGCGTCATTTTCAAATTAAAAAAGGACAACAGTGATGCCCGCTTCGATAATACAACATTAGGCTCTCATTAATTGCCGTGTACGCACCCGGCTGAGTAGTCCTCTGGCTGGTGCATCCTAATGTTCTGCATCCGCCACAGGAGGTCATCCACGTTCTCATGCTCCTCTTGGTCCGGCTCTTCGAAGGCTGAAATGAATAAACCTGCATCGATTGGGAGAGAATACCACGGACAAACAGATAATCACCAGCAATATAACTAGGTGATGGGCAAAAAAATGGTACTATCGAAATAGCAACAAAAAATTGGTACGACAGATAGTCAAAACATTAAAATGATGGAAATAAAGAAATGAAAAACCTCGCTCAATAAGCCGCCTCAGGTCCTCGGGAGCAGTGTCGGAATGATGAGCTGCTGCCTCAACCATTAAGCGGGAAATTTAACAGTAAATATTACGTAATTCTAATTTGAACAAATAGAATATCACAAAGCCTAAGTTCCCGTCTGATTGTGAGTCTCTTGCACAACGCCGAATCATGAGAACTATTCAAACCTCTAATGGTTGTTAGCAGGCAAAGAAACCATCCCAAATGTTGTCCGCCAAAAGAAGAGTGTTTAAGCAAAGAGTGTTCTCCACTTATTTCAGTGATTGTAGTCAAAACAAACTTCTTCGCCGTCATCGTGATTGCCGAACAAATTCTCGATGTAACGACGGTAAGCGAGGTGCTGGGGCGACTCAAACTTCAAAAAGGAACTTATTTCTTAAAATAAATAAAACATTGTTCAAAGTATAGCAAAAGTAAATTACATATGACAAATGATAAAATTACTCATAAGAACGATATGTGGTCTCAACATATTTCCTTGATTGTTGACAAAACAAACTTCTTCGTTCTCGTCGTAGTTGTCGAGTAACTCTTCCATGTAACGACGGAAGAAGATGAGCACAGCCGCATCAGGCTTCAAAAGGGAACATGTTTGAAAAAATAAAGAACAGCTCTAGGATTAGAAAAGTTCACCTCTCCCTGGCCTGCTTATGGTTAGAGAAAAATTTGTTTCACCTAGGCTGCATCAATGATCAAAACCGAATTTATTTTAAAGAATCAATAGCTTTAGTACTAGTAAAATACACGCGGAAATTCATAAAATTGCTGATAAGGTGACATTACCTTTTCGAGGCACTCGGAGGGCTTACCATGCCAGTTTTGTGGGACCCTCGGACCACCATATTTTCCCTGGAGCTAATGCGAGTACAAATAGCTAAATTCAAAAAGAGAACATGCGTGAATTGGAAATAACAGATTTCAGTTGAGAAAGGGCTTTAAAAGAGATGGAGCGCTGAATCATAATGGGGGAATCGGCACCAATCAACAGACCAGTGGACAACAAAAAATTATATGCTTTCCTGCAATATTCAAAGACCTTGAATAGGGTCACGGGATACGAATATATCCCAAACTTGGAAAGGTGCAAGTCGTTAAAGAGAACAAAACGAACTCCTTCATCGTCCTGCTCTTCTTCCTCCTCTTCTGGCGGAATGATCTGGAGACCACTAATTTCATCGCCGCACAACGGACAAACCGGATCAGTGGCATGCTGTAAATGAACTGGTAAGGTCGAAACTGACAAAGGCGAGCAAAAAACAGCTGAAATACGGTCTCCTCGCATCAAATAATTCTCTGGGGAAAGTTTCAGCAAAAACAAATTGAAATATTTAGGGTCGTAGAAGTACCAATAAAATGCATGCAAGGGAAGGAATAAAATACGGCTAAATCAGGAGCATCTAGTAAGATGCTCAGGGATGCTATGCTAGAAGTAGAAATTGTATTATGAGAACATTTTTTTTATATAGTACAAAGTACCAGCAGTCTTTAAAAAATCATCTTCAAATCTTCAAAAAAGATGCTTAAGGCCCATATTTCAAATGGCCTCTAACCAGCGCCAGATGAAGAAAGCCACACTGGGAATGGACGAAGTGGAAGCAGTTGCTGAAGCAGACCTGGCGGGAGCCGGTAGTCAGAGAATTGCCGCAGATAATACATCTTTCGAACGGGTCGAAAGGCATCACTGCTGAATGGAACAGTCACATTATTATGCCAACAGGCGTATTTATCAGCGGGTTTGAATAAATAAACAAGATAAAACCTGAATGCAACACACAGGTGCTATGGCAAAGAGTTGTTATTTTCATGCTTCCATGACGTCTTAAAAACTTTCATAGCCGGAACTGACAAGCATCGGAATGTTTATCAATAAGGGTCTAACAGCCGTAATAACCATCTCATTCTTTAAATGGATTATAAACCACGACCACAACAATGCGAAAAAGAAATGTATTTTAATTTTTCGATTTGCATGGACTGCTTGAACAAGACATGTGCAAAATACAAAAACTCGCTTTTCAGTTACTGTAACACCAGAACGCAGCCACACTAAAATAACCCTCATGGCAGTGAAATTTTCAATATATATAAATTAAACGCTTGAATTGTTTAAAATTTGCATTGGATCGAAGAAGAATAGGGACATCTTTCGCTCTCTCTCTCGCTCTCTCTCTCTCTTTCTCTTTCTCTCTCCGTGTATAACCCTTTACCCTTTTAGCTCTCTCTTTTACTCTCTGCTCACATCTTGCTCAATCACGATCACTTTATTCCCATCTTCTCTATTATCATGACAATTCCTCGTGGCCACCGCCATTTTAAATTTGTAATTCATCGACAAGCTGTGGAAATGGGAAGAACACAATGAAAGACTGTAAGAGCGAAAGATGAGAGTAAGATAAGTACATGCCAAGGAAAAGAGAGAGCTGAAAGAGAGCGAGAAATGAAGAAAGAGTGAGGGTAAAGAGAGAGAGGGAGAGAGCGAGAGCGAGAGAGAGAGATAAAGGTTTCACAGCCAAAAGAATCATTTGAATAGTCCTCCTTGTCCAATCCTTGCAACATATCTTTTCCCCCTTCTCTCTCTCTCTCTCTCTCTCTCTCTCTCTCATCTTTTTCCCCCTTCTCTCTCTCTCTCTCTCTCTCTCTCTCTCTGTTTCCCTCTCTCTCTCTCTCACTATCTATCAAAGTGCTCGAGTTCGATTTCTTCTGATTGTGAGTTATCTTTTTCATATTGCTCCTCTTTCATAAAAATGACCTTACATGGCCATTTTATAATTAAGCGAAGATCGTCTCCTTACTTCCTGTGCAAATGATTGTGATTGTGAATCTGATGTCCTGAAGGAAATTCACGCTGTTGTTGTCATTGAGCTGGCTATTCTGGCGCAATTCAAGAAGTCATTCGACATATGTACAAACATATGCACAAACTTCTCGCTCTCTCTCGCTCTCTCTCTCTCTCTCTCTCTCTCTCTCTCTCTCTCGCGAATGAGAGTATATTGTTATCTTCACGGAACGATACAAAAAATTAGGAGCCAAGTCGGAAGAATTAAACATCAGAACAAAAATATCTTCTTCTGACTCATTAATTTCGCATTGACGTAGATCTTATTAAAGCTGCTGTCTTTTTTTCATAGACTTTCTTTAACATCTTTCAGTACTCCTTCTTTTATCGAAGCCATCAAAACGTATTAAAAAATAAAGCTAATCTTAAAGCTGCCACATGAGATTATAAAAGAAGACACTTTCTGTTAATCTATCTTTGATCATGCTTTTGTTATTCATGCATGTTTGTATGTACATATATATTATACTCGTGCTTGTTCGCATCTACGCCACAAGATCCCTTTTATCATGTTTTTGTACCCTGGATATCAATTGCATTTCTCAATTGTTGTTTTGCCGATCAAGTTATCGGTCCAAGAAAGCAAGTCCCAGTTCAATTTCACTGAAAATTCAGTGAGAAAAAGATTGATAAAGGGTTACAACGAGACCAGTTTCTACCTACTATTTATCCACAAGACTAGGAAAGGACTCTTCATACTGGCGCAGCAATCCCGAAATAAGCTTTGTGTATCGCAGATAATAGTGATATGACATATCGAAAAGCTTCTGACAATGAGTATTTGCACCTAAACAACCTTAATATAAAATGATGATAAAAGTGACTGACTTTTAAATGTCTGCCCCATTTGTATAGATGTCAGTAGATTCTTAGAACGCACTATGAAGAAAGAGAGAAGAGAGTGTGTTGTGAGGGAGTCTTGCTGTATGAACTCTACGCAGTGCTGGCGATTTCTGAGTGTGTCATTCGAAAGCGGTACTCGTCATAAGTGAACAGGACAAAAATACAAATGTTGGATAGGACAAAGGACAACACTAACAATAAGCTCTTTATTGTAGAATTTTTTATGATAATGCTAATGAACGAATTCAGAATGCCATTCACCAGACCGAAAAATGATGTGATATGTTCGTAAAGTCTCGAATATCGTTATATAATTGAAAATGTGCATGGATTACGAAACGAATATATAAAACTCTTCTCGGCAAGTAATCCTACGTGACCTGAAAGTGTGGTTCTTGGAATTGGCCAATGGCGATTCCTTCGTTTAATCCGCCAAGACGGCGACTCTTCAACTGACCTATCATAACCTTCCCCACTCCCAATAGAGTTGTGATGCAAGGCATGGACAGACAATTTTAATAATTTGACCCAAAATAGCCCACTGAGCGCAGGCGGCAAGAACTATCATTGTGTTAAAACTCGTATTGGTGGCAAAGTCCAAGTAGAAACTATACTAGCCGGATTTTCCAACGCTTTTCTCGCCTTATCTGTAATGACATAGATGAACCGGAGGTGTGGGAGAACAAGGGAGCCAATGGGAGTGAGAGAGAGAGAGAGAGAGAAAGAGAGAGAGAGAGAATAAACGAGAGAGGGGGATACGATAGGTGCTTAGCTTAATGAGCCAGGTGTATTGTAGGCTTGTCCGAAGCAAGATTCCCAAGGCGAGTTGTTGATCTTCGGAAGGAGTCTTAGCAAGCTGCAGATGGCGCGGGCTCTTGTCTACAATGAGAGGTGGACAGTCGCAATGTCAAGGAAAACATGTGAGATTCTGAAGCTTAGGAGGAGTAGCTTAATTATAACTGAATATTTGAATATTTTAAAATGTTGCATATACTTTCCAGAAAAGTGATCTCCATTAACGGCTGAAAGTAGCGGGAAGTCCAGATTAATTGTGTATGCTCAGCAGGAGCCTTCCAACTTCCGACTGCGAGGTTCGTCTGGTAGGCGCTAGAGGCACATGCAGGACGGAGCAGCGAAGGAGCGAGATAGATGTCAAGGAACGCGCGGCGAAGAAGGCAGACGCCAGCCTCGACATCCAGTTCGACCTTCTCAACAGGCCGCAGTCCACTCGTGATCTGCCTGATGCTTCTGCTGAAATGAAGCTTGTTCTTAAAGGGCTAAAAAAGGGAAAGCATCAATGAAAACAAATTATACTAATTCAAAGAACAATTTTCAAATTGCTAAAACAATATAACGAAAGGTTTGAGCAATGGCTTGATCTGTTGAGAAGGATGCTCTCATATGAAGCTTTGTTGCCATTCGTCACACTGCTCAGACTACCGTACTGTGTATGATAGCAGGCAAATCATGAAAGGAGCGTTGGATGATAATTCTTCTTCAACAATAATGCATTCCAAGGTGAACTCATGAGTAGATGACTCATCGTCGTATTTAACTCGTCCATCGCCCGCTATTGTCCATCCTCGGATCAGATATGAACATGTCATGCACCTCGAGGCCCTAGAAGATTGATCAAATAGCAGCAGAGAACCAGTAAATTTGATATTTGTTCCATGCTTAGAATGAAATATTGTTGAGATACCCGTGATAGAAAAGCGAAGCAAACAGGTCTTCGTATTCATTCCATCAGGATATCCCTTTCGCCTCTTCGTCGTTCCCGATGTTCATGCATCCTTTCATGTTGTTAGATGTGCCATGGAAAGTTATTTCAACCACGTTTTGTGACAAAACCCTGTCATGATTTCTTTTTTTTTTAATTTTATTTTTTTCTTTCGTTTCCCATTTTAAATTGTTTGTCCCGACCCATTGAATGCATGCTTTCCAGAACCGTCTGCTTCTTTAAAAAAATTGAAATTAACAAACTGCCCTCTTCAATGGGAAAAATGGTGACTCAAGATTCGTTCATGGAAAAATGGATTTTAATTACTAGTATCTTGCTTATAAGAATTTCACGGCAAAGTCATGCGACATGAAAAAGAAATGCACTTGAGGTTACTTGAGCTACAGTACTTTCTAATAATGAGCTATTTAACCAGCCCAGATATCAAAAGGTAGAGAACTTGAAGATTAGAATATTAAAATTAAGCTAGTTATGATCAGTTGCAGCACGTGTTAAACAACAGCTTGATCTCATGTTATTATACTCATATGAAGCAGCAAGATCGTTTCATTAACATACGAACGAGTTTCATAAGTTTATGAAAATGCAACGCCTAGATAAGCTTACAGCAGAAGAAGATTGACATTTAGAGATCAACAAATAACTTATAAAGGAATGAAAAGTAGCTTAATGATCTAAACAACATTAAAAAAAACTTAAGAATTTTGTGAATAATATTGTGAATACTTATTGCAATGTATACTATGCATCTTCATTGTTGGCGTCTTCTACTTCGGCTGCTGTCTGTTCAGGTCATCTCTTAATCCGTATGCATGAAAGTGTTGCCGAGAAGTAGAAGAAGGAGAGGAGAAGGAGAGAAGGCACAGAGAGAGAAAAAAGATGGAGGGCCTCAGAGTGGAAGGATAATAGAGAGAGAGAGAGACGATGAGGAAGAGAGAAGATGAGAGATGATGCGAGAACGAGAGAGAAGTGCTAGGAACGACACGATGTCCCGGTCGATATATTGGAAACGAGGAAGGCGACGGCTAGTCCTGAGGCAAGGAGGGAGAAGAGAGTGAAAAAGAAGAAGAGAGTGAAAGAGAAAGAGAGAAAGAGAGGGGGAGAGGGGGGAGAGAGGGAAGGGGGGCCACACCGCCTCTCTTCTGGCCTCGAGTGCAGGGCAGCCAGGCTGTCATGAGCAGGAGAAGACTTGAATTGGCTACACGGAAGCATGAAGAAGCATTCTTAGCTGTTTCTTCTTCTTTCATTTTATTCCACTTTTGTTGATGCCCTCTTATTACTGCAAAAAATACTCCCAAGCAATCTCCATTCATCTGCTTCTTTATTGGCCTCAATCAAGGACGTCCTGGTTGAAGATGAAAAATTGCCTCTTGCCTTGGAAGATTTTCGCGCATGTATACTTCCTGACACCTTTTATTTTATGCAACTAGGAGACAGAGAGAGAGTGAGAGAGAGAGAGAGAGAGAGAAAGAAACAGCAAGTTAATGAAAGTGTGAAAGAGGTCATGAAAAGGAGATGAGAAGTAGAGAGAGAGAAGTAGGGAGGGATAAGGGTATATGAACGGGGCAGAGGACAAGAATAACGAGAGAGAGAGAAAACGAGGGCGAGAGATAGTGATATACTAGCTACAGATAAAGACAGAGAGCGCAGAGAGCGATAGAGAGACAGAGGGTGAGAGAGAGAGTGAGAGGGAGAGAGAGTGAGAGAGAGAGAAAGAATATAGGGAGAGGTATTGAGAAGGAGAGCAAGCCTTCAGTTCGCTTCATCGATTGCAGACAGGCTGCGCTTGCACTGTCTGCCCGTCTCTCCACCAATCACACTCTCTCCTCTCCTCATTCTCAATGGCGGCTGTGTCAGTCGATTGGCACGCAGCTCCTTCCAACTATTTTCTTCATTCCCGAATGATCGCGGTTGATTCCATGTGATAATTATAAAAATTTCAATGTGGCTTTAAGTTATTTCTTATTCTTTATAACTAAAAGATCCGATAGCATTCCCACTAAAGCAATTACAAAACAGTTATCGAGTTTGATATTGATACTAAAAGAATTTGCTCGATTCTATTGCGCAATCTCGCGTCCTAGGAAAGCACTTTCTCTGCGCCACCTCTTTCCGCTCATGTCACAGCGCCTAAACAGCTAGTGATAGTATGTGCATGTGACGTAGACTGTTGACAGGCATTTTGTTGGCCTTCTTTCTCCTTCGCTTTTACGTCTCACCGTGCGAATTTCATTAGTCGCTCGAGGAGCATTTTCTTTTTCCTCGAAAAGAGTGGCTTCAAGTGGCGCATATCCCACCTCCTACAATGTTTTTGATAAACAAAAACTTCCTACTTCATTGTAAAATCCTTGCGCTCTAAAATTCTCAAGGTAAGCATGCGACATCTTTGCATAGTGAACCTATCTCTGCTGCGTGGCAATTTGGAGTGAAAGTGTAATGATCATTGCAGTTATTATTCTAAGGGTTGATGGCATATGAAGTTGTGTAGCTTAAAATGATATTTAAAAACATTACGCAGCTATTTCTGTTGGAGTTGTGTGATTCGGGGGAGCTTGCCGAGTGTGTACAGTATAGAAGCTGAGGTGAGGGAATTTAGGATCGTGTTTTCGAGCAAAAGCACCAGAAAATGTAGCCGGTGTGAAATTTACTGCGAGAAAACAGGAAAGTAACCTGTGCTTGATGGCAGAGAAGGCAAGGTGTCTCGTGCAGATGGGCGTGTACCAGGTGTGAGAGTGACTGACGGTGCGCAGGGCCAGCTGGTGCGAGGCCGGGCTGACCGGAGGGGAGGGGCCTACCACTTCTTGGCTTCTGCCTCGTAGTTGGCATCTCAATTGAAGCCTGCCAGTACACTCCCTCCACTGTCTCGGTGAAGTAGATCCCGCCCTTGCCTTAAGCAGCCCTATTCAGTCGACTTCCGTTCTGGCCGGCTGATCTCTCCCCCCATTAGTCTGCATCCATTGTCACCCTCCCATCCAGTGCGGCGTCTTCTCTTCGTCATGAGCTCGCACCCCAACCCTTCTGGCAGCGCGCACCCCCCTGCCCCTCCCAGCCACACCAAACTGCCTCCGCTGACCATGGTGCGGCCGTTGTCGACCGCCTCTCCCAAGGTGTCCTCCTCCATCCGCCCCACCGACCTTGCAGACATCGGCGTGCGTGTGACTGGCTCAGCAGGAGTAGCGGCAGTCTCACTCGACGACGACGACATGGACAAGTCAGACATGCAGAGGACAGTCGAGAGTCTCCGCCACCAGCTCAACATCGAACGCAAGCCCATCTCACAGTCGGCTGCCGAGTTAGTCTTTTCTCTCTAGCCCTATCTCTCGATCCATTTCTCTTCCACTCTTTTTACATCTCATAATACTGCACGTCCGTCATTCTTCATGTCTCCGGGCTCAAGCCATGCATTGATCTACCAGTTTTGACCTCCCTGATCTTCTTCCACTTGTCGCTTAACATTAATTCCGATTTGGGATTTACGTAAAGGCAGAGTAATTCGATGCTTTAATCTAACGTTGGAATCCATCTCTATAAATCTCAAATTGAATTCACATAAGGAAGTAATATTTCTTGCGCAGTGATTACTAGATCTTTTAAAAGATCGATACTTTAAAATTTTTGCAACGAATGTACATTTATTTTCATTTGAAATCTGAATGAGTTTAATAAACATTATCAGAAGGAAGATCGTTGGTATGCTGTAAAACTTATAAAAATGGAAAATATTATGTCATATTTGTAGTACTCATCTTTGTTTTGGCTAAGCAATGGTGTATTTTCTTGAGGTTGCGCCGTTTCACGGAGTGCCAGCAGGACCAGGACCCTCTGGTGAACCCGGTGGACAAGCGAGTGAATCCTTGGGCCGAGAAATCCAAGTGCGACATCCTCTGAGTCCCTCGAGATTGCTTTCCCTGTCCTTGTTTCGCTCTACTCATCAGTTATAGCCAATCTCCTCTCGCAACCTATCATTAATGGCTTCTTTCTTCTCTTCAAATCCTTCTCCGCTGAGGAAATTCTCAACTCATTTCAGCAGCCGTATAACACTTAGTATTTATATTTGGAGTAAATTGTTCTCGGCTGGCACAAGTTAATTCCTGTTGTCGTGCAACAAAAGTGATTTTGCTCTCAGTCATTGAATAGACCGTAAGTCATACAATGTATTCTTCCTTCCTGTCATCGTGAATTATTCTATTATCTTCGCCGGACTATTCGCATTTTCATTTCTAAGGAAAAATTTTTAAATTTCAAACTTGTTCATCGATTTCATGCACATTTACTCTTAGTTCTGTAAGTATTCTTCCCACAACATCTTCATGTCATGTCGCCTTCTTCAATTAACCTTCTTGTCAATATGTTTACTGCTGCCGAAATTTTCTCAATTCAGCTGCTTTGACACAGGATTTAAATTTCCGATAAAGCCTTATTTAATGTAAAAAAAATCTCAATGAATTGTACGCATTGTAGAAACCAGTCGCATGAATACATGCATAAATATTTTATCCCGGATGGAGGACCAGTTATGATTTACTAGGAGTACTTTTGACAACGAATCTCAAAACTAATGAAGAGTTCTTACAAAATGCTACGAATCGTGCAAAGTTTATGAATATGCGCCAATTTTACATAAAGCAAAGCATGATAAAGTAAAGGTGTGATCTAAAACGACAATCAGCCAGAATCAGAGCAGGGCACTCGTCAGGAGTCGGAGGGCACAAGAAATGTGCACGATTGTGCAGCAGAGAGATATTAACAGTGCACTCGGAGGCAACGTCACGGGCTAAGAAGAGATATCCGTAAGAGAGCAAGGAGACCTATGAGATCACCAAAAGCCATTTGCAGCAGGGCACCTCTAGCAAGGAAAGAACAGAGTAAGTCTTAGTTTTTATGCAGCAATATACATACGTTTGCGAAGGAATATGTCCTTTCGGCCTTTTCTGGATGTTTCTACATTGCATTTTGAGTCAGAAAAAAAAGAAGCAAACTGATGAAAATGTAGGAGCTAGAATATATATAAATATATATATATATGCATCATTCAACTGCCCTGTGTGAAAAATAAAAGAAACCAGCGCTGAAATTGTCACATAATGATATTGTTGTATCACGGGAAGGTTTTGAGGGGGATAAACATGCATGCTACATACAGACCAATGGAAGGAGTCAAGCAATGTTAACATGTCACTGAAGATACTTGAAGACGTTATGCTTGCACACGTATGCATTTCTATGTCCAATTAACATCTTGTCTTGCAGAAAAATTAAAAGCTTTGACCATATTAGAAAAAAAAAACTAAGACACCTAGTGTATATTATTACATGTGGAATCCCAGAGCTCAGGCAATTGATTGCCTTGAGTGATCATTCAATGGCAAAAATGCACAAAGTTCCACTTGTTCTCGCGACCCAAAGCGAATAATGTGTTAATTTAAAACTGTGCGATTGGCTACTCTGCCGAGTAGAAGAAAGATTCATCTGGCGACGGTGGAGGGCGGAGTAGAGATGGTAACGTCATCAGTGTCATCGAAGCTGCCGCCCTCGATGAGCGAAGGAGGAGGGAGGAATCCCGGCTGCTGCTGCTGGCGAGGGAAGTAGCCCTGCCGGCCCGAGCACGCGTGCGACCGCTCAAGCAACCACAACCGAGTGAGAATGAGATATACTGAGGTAGAGAGACTGAGAGAGATTGAGAGGGAGACTGAAAGTGAGATTGAGAGTGAGACAAACTCCTAAGCAATACCTGAAACGAAGCGCGGTCTGCTCTGGCCTTCTGTCTGAACTGCGTCTTGACGATATGGAAGTTGGTCTTCTCCGTGTGGTGGCCCGTCTGCTGCTCCAACTGGATGCTGTGCTTGAGGTTCAGCAGTTTTGTTGGCTGAAAGTGTCTACATACGTTAATTTAAAAAAATTGTGTGGGGACATATAACTCAACATCTCTGGTAATTGCAAGAATCTCAAGCAAGGAGAGACAGACGGACATAGTGTTTGAGGCACTCGGGAAGGGAGGGCCTCTTCGGGAGCGGCCGCTCTCCGGGCGAGCAGCTCGAACAGTGCTCTCCGTCCTCTGCCCGCTCATCGGGCAACCTGAAGACAGGAGTATGCAATAGAGGATCAAGATAAAGAATCACTCAACCCCTCTAGTACCAAACAAGTGATAAACCTCTCAAAGCTGGCGATTTCGCCGAGGGCCGAGTGCTTCTTCTCCAACTCTCCGCTTGGTATCGTATCCGGAGCCACCGAATTCTCTGACATCCTCCAGCGCCTGCCGAAATATCTGTTACAATGCAGAGCGAAGAGCAAATGTAGACAAAGACGGACCTCCGATCAGCGAGTGAAGAATCTGCAGAGGGTTGTTCTGACTTGCTGGTCTCCCGCTCGTCTTCAGAAGAGTCCATCATGACATTACTCCTCGACTCACTTCCCTGTCTTCCGCACGCACCTGAAAAGAATCACTCATCAATGGCCAAGGTCTCTTCATGAACAAACCCGGTCTGTCTGCATTGTCGGAAGTCATTGGATCGTCGACCATTTCATGCCGGCCGATGTTGAGCTCCTCGAATAGCTCGTTCTTGAAGTAGGCGTACGGGTAGCCTCCGGGTTCGCACCCCAGCAGCACCACTGAAAGCACGCGTATCCTACGTACACTGCTTGTTCATAGTGTCGTCTAAGCAAAATTTAATTATTCTTTTTTTTATTGGTGAGATTTCCATTTTTTTTAATACATAATTGTTTTGCATATGAGACCTTATCGTTATTCCTTTGTACTGCGTTTATTGAAAATGTGAGCGTCTTTATAATACTTTCAATTACAGGAAAAAAGTATGCTCAATAAGAAGTCATTTAGTCAATCTGAGCCTTTGAATTTTTTTTTGCCGTGCGGATTAATTCATGAAATATAAGAAACCTCCTCGCTTGGAGAGAGTCTTGTTGATCCTCTGCGAAATCGGATCGCTGACTATTTTGGCAGGAACGGTAGGTATTTTCGTGTTTGCGCAGACCTCCGCGACTCTCTTCAGTGTCTCGACATCTCTTAATCAGCTACCGTATTCAGTGACAGAGATCAACCACACGGATTGCTAGAGTGGCGACTGACACTAAGCCTGTGCGGTACTTGTCCATGATATTTCTCTTCCATTTCTCGGCTAATAGTACATAGAGACCGTGGACGTTGTCGAAGCTCGCTGCGTTTATTTGCTGCATGATGATTATTTATGGTTTCCGGTTAGAAGAGAAGAACAGCCACTATTTTTAGAATTCCTCCGGAAAAAAGCACCTCTTCCGCCCGAGATCCGTCGATTCCTACACAAATCATGGAGTCGATAATCTTTTGCTTCGGCACGCCGAGTGAGATGGCCTCATGCACTTCAATCTGGCAACAGAGAGAGATGATTAGTGTTTGTCTCGAGTGAAGTGCAGATCTCCCTTCAGCCTTCTCTAATTGTAGTGCACACCTCTTGTCGAATGGCGTGCTCGCAACCGCCCTGCTGCATCCACGAGTGCTGCATCACCTGCTCCAGAGTCGGCCTCCGAGCCGGGTTCTTCTGCAGCATTCCCTTCACCAAACTCTCGCACTCTGCAATGGCAGAGCTATCGAGATGAAGATAGAAACAAAGTTCGCGCCTCCACTAATAAGCATGCATTTGTTGCACTCGCGACCACCAAATTGTAGGCATTTCCTCATCGCGCACCCATTGAGATGTAGTAGGGGAAGCGAAGAGGAACATTCAGCACTTTGTGACGAATCTCACGGAAGTCTCGGCCATCGAAGGGAGGGAAGCCGGCCAGCAGCACGTACAGCAGAACGCCCAGGCTCTGCAAGGGAGCAACTCTTTGTACTCTTCATCCGCTCTTCTTGCCCTGATATGCGAATTCGTTTTCCATGACAAGCTACACACATTTGAGAATGTCAATACCAACCCAAATGTCAACATGTGGTCCATAATACATCGTTGCTTGAAAGACTTCGGGCGCAGCGTAGGGAGGAGAGCCGCAGAAGGTGCTCATGAGATCGGATTGAGAGAAGAAGTTAGAGAAGCCAAAGTCTGCCAGGCGAAGGTCGTCGTGGTCATCCAGCAAAAGGTTTTCCGCCTTCAAGAAGAATGAGATAAGCCAGATTAGACTGACAGAGAAAAGAGAGAAGAGAGAGAGGAAGAGAGTGAGAGGAAGAAGAGATAGAGAAATGAGAGAGAGGAAGAGAGCGAGAGAGTCCCTCGCCTTGATATCCCGATGGACTATGCCTCTCTTATGGCAGAAATCGACGGCAGAGACGACCTGCCAGAAGAAGCGCCTTGCTAATTCTTCCGGAAGCCTTTTGCGACATTTGATCGTGTCTGAAGAGAGATGTCACGGCTGCTCAAAGGGGATGCCTTCTGCTTACCGAACAATTCGCCATTCTTAGCTAATTCAGTGACGAGGTAGATTGTGTCAGCAGTCTCCATGACCTGGAAGAGTAAATATGTACATACATAACTCGATGCAAAATCATTTATCGGAGATTAGTGTCCTGCTCCTGGACATTACAGATCTCCTGTCCCATTTATACATGTGTTTTGCACATTAGTGCTACATCTTTAGCAGCCACCCAACATCATTCTGCGACATTTAAAAAGTTTACGACTTATACCTCGCATGATTTCATCTGTTTTTGTGAGCGCATCTTTACCCTAGACCATTTGTTTTGAGATCGTTGAAGATCTAATCAAATCAGGAAATGATAGAATATGATTGCCGAACTGAGTGAGGAGAGGCGATAAAAAAAGCAGTGGAATGAGATGAAGAAGGAATCGGGTCAACGGAAGGCAGAGCTGGTGAGCTGAAGAGAGTGAAAGTCGAGAAATAAAAAGAGAGAGAGAGAGAGAGAGAGAAAATATTGAAGAAAGAGAAAGGGGCGTGGTAGTCGAAACATTTCAGGTCAGGTCTGTCGAGTTCAAGTTCTTCTCCCTCTCCTCCGGCAGCTTTACACTCTCCTCAGTCAGTCCTGCTCGACAGTTGCGGCGACACGCAAGGTCGAGACTGCACGCAACAGAGAGCGGCACGTGTAGAGAGAGAGAGAGAGAGATAGAGAGAGAGAGGGAGAGAGAGAGATAAAGAGAGGGGAGAGAAGCAGAGAGAGAGACCGAAAAAGAGAGAGAAAATGGAATAAAGTCGCACAAATGAAATAGCCACAAAGAGTCACGGGGCAGAAAGTGCAAGCAAGTCCTCCCCTTCTCTGAGATCTCCTAATCGTATCTGATTTCGTTCACGTGTTCATTAGAGATGTTGTGCCTTCTCCTTTACAAGATGGCACCATCTTCCTATGAACTCTTCTCACTCGATAGGGTGGGAGCAGAAGTTCTTGACGATCTTTGAGAAAGGACTCGGCAGGCAGACAAAACATGCTGAAGAATCTGGATGCTGCCGCGGATCACTAACGAGATTAGATAGCGCAAGCAAAAAAAGACATGATAATTGAATAAAGAATACAAAGACAAGTGAAGAGGAGGAAAAAATTCAGAAACAAATGGATTAAATGGATTAAATTATGAGAACATGAGCAAATAGTGTAGCATTAGTAAGCTGAGAAAAAGGAATGTATGAACGCGGAACCTGGTAGACTTTGATGATGTAGGGATGGTTGAGGCACTTGAGCAATTCGATCTCTCTGTACACTTTGCGTAGTAGCTCGTTGTCCAGTCGGTCCTTCCGGATGATCTTTATCGCTACCTGAAGACATCCTTATGCGCTCTTTTAATTGGTCTTTTTTGTGATTTTGTGTTACAGTTTTCTTCTTCTTTATATATCTGTATTTTTCTATTATCACCATGATATTCTCGCAATGCCCTACAGTGTAGATTCAATCTATCCTAACGCCTATACCATGGGCTTCCGCAGACGCAAAGTGAGGAAATTGCCTTAGGCCACTGCGTCACAACATAATTACAAATAGCTCTTGGTTTATATCGCAGGTTCATTGGGCCATTTCAACACAGACTACGCGCAAATGCTCTCAGAAACCTGCCCGGCAGTCATACGATATATTGTAAACCTGGGAATGCACAACAACTTGGACGTCACATGTTGACACATCTATGAATGTAGTTGGTTGTCACCAGTTATGGTTGTCATGGCCTCTCACTTCTTAATCGAATCAAGACGAATGAATGTTTGGGATTACGCTCTGTTTACATCCATGTCTGTCATGGTATTGGCATGTTCGACAATCGAGAGATTAGGAGAAATAGCGCGCGCGAGGGAGAGAGAGAGAGAGCATGGGAGATGCGAGCAGACAACAGACAACAACGGAGATAGAGATGGAGTGATAGACTGAGAGTACGAGAGAAAGAGAGAGCGCGAGAAACGGCATAAATACATAGCATGCGAGAACTGAGGAAAGACACATATGTATGTAAATGCGTGCACTCTAGGCGGTACCTGAAGCTCGGCGATGACATGGTAGCCAACGCGGACGTCACCAAAGTTGCCTCTGCCAATGGTGTCGTGGAGAGTGTAGAGACCGATGGATTCGACGGTTTGGAAGCACTCGAAGGAGGAAGAGGGAGAGGCGGAGGAGATGGCCGAGTCAGAGGACGTCGTCGTGGACGAGCGAGTCGTCGTCCAGCCACGCATCGCTCCACTGCAAATACACATTCAATGACATGGCAAAGAAGAATCTGCTGGACGACGTGTACCTGACAAATGCACGTCGTGCATTGTCGACGAAGTCGGGGCCGGGGGGCGGACCGGGCGGAGTGGCGGGGATGTGGTAGACGTTTCGTCGCGAGGCAGTGGACGACGGCATCTTCTGCTTCTTCTTCTTCTTCTTCTTTCCAACGCACTGCTGCCTCCTCGAGTCGCATGCGACTGCAATCTTCAGAGACACACGTGTGTAAGACGACAAGGCGCGACAATACGGCAGTCTGGACAAGAACAGAGGAGGGATGTGAATAGAGGCGGCACTTTTCAAGACAATCATGATTGGTCAATGGGCATATGAGACGAGGAAGGCCACGTCACAGGCAAGGAGGCACTCATTGCAGAATAACAAGCCAATTTACATGCTCTAATCGGCATTCATAAGATGAATTCATAAACGACACGATATTCCAATCCTCTCAGGCTGAGTGTCCTAGAGATTGGCGCATGTCTTCCCTCTGTGAGAAGGTGTAAACAGCCAATTTCGGACGCGGCCGCTGACGCAATGCAACGACAGCACAGAAGAAGGCGGCATCGCGAAGTGCCTCGAGCCTTTTGAGCCATCCGAGTCCATGCCATCCGTGCCTTTTTCAGGGGCGCATTCGGCTTGCCAGAGGGGCGTCCGGCCTTTTCAGAAAGAGATCGCCGCTACGACTTGCCTGTTCGGTCTTTTCGGTGTAAGGAAGAGAGGAAGAGGGGGTCCTTGTCCGCCTTCTCTCCCCTCCCCTCCACTCCTTCCCGTGCTTCCTTGGTAGCCCTCTCCTCCTTCCTGACGTCATCACGTCAGTCTGTGTGTGTGAATTGTGTAGGCGCTGTCCGGAGACGAGGCACTCGCGGCCAGTGAAGGAGAAGCCCGGGAGAACAAGAGTGAGGTGGACCAAACTGAGGAATGCAGGCGAGACAGAGACGGCGAGAGAGTGTGAGGATGACAGAGAAAGAGAAAGAGAGAGCAGGAGTTACAAAACGCGAGAGAGAGAGAGAGAGAGAGAGAGAGAGAGAAGACGAAGCATGTTATGGTAAGGGACAGCGGGAGAAGCCTAGAGGGAGAGAGAAAGTTGTGACAGAAGAGGAAAGCAGCTATGGGGCAAGGCGTTCTTGGTACAAATTTGTAATAAAAAGGCGAGAAGAATTATTCACCATACCGAGGTTTATAAATCATGGAGATCAAGCATGAAGTGGCTTTGCTTAATGAAAGCCATGAATAGGATACCTCATTCTTCTTTTTTGAACTTATAGGAAAATGACTCAAAATGACACGACTCCCGTTCGCATTAATAAGACGGAAGGAAAGGAGTGCTGAATTGAATCTCGTTAGTGAATGGGATAAGATGCCATTGGAGGAACAGCAGAATGCCATGAAAGACTGCTAATTCTGCCAGAATGACAAGCAGTTAGGCTGCAGAGAGGAAAGAGAGGGAGACAAAAAGGGAAAGACTAAGAGAGAGAGAGAGAGAGAGAGAGAGAGAGAGCGAGAGAGTGGCTCATAAAAGGCTTACGTGCTGACGTCATCAGCAATTGTTTCACTGCGAAGACACCTTCCCTGTCTTATTACGGAATGTTTACGAACGGCAAACAGAATGTGATGAAGAGTCTACATATAGTAATTCTTTAAAAAAAACAATAAAAAGCAAGTCAAGTGCCTGTACATACTGCTTAATGAAAAATAGGAGGGAATAAACGACATGCATAAGAAGAAAAGAAGAAAAACGATTCATGAATATTTAATGTAGCTGAAATCACACCAGCGGTGAAGAACGATACCGAATATGCGGAGAAAGGACTATTAGAACGTGGATTATCCCTTCTGAAATTCGATGCATTTAGTCACTTGAGACGTCAGAGGAATCCTTCCATTGATTACATAGACAAATACGTATACATATTATCCGCTCAAAGAACTTTGAATAAGTTGCTTCGCTGAAAATTATGAAGATTTCCAAACAGAGAACACAAAATGAATCGAAAGACTATCTATATGTGTACAATGAACAAAGTAATGGCTGAATTCTTAAAAGCCCATTCCCTCATTTGGCTATGAACTTTACGATATTGTAAACCACAACTTTCTCTCTCTGTCTCATTTGTTCTCTACTCTTTCCTTTCCCATAAAACTCTCGCACTCGTGGATACATCTCTCTATCCTTTCCTTTGTATCTCTCGTACTCGTGGACCTCTCGCCTCTCTCTCCACCCTCTTTTACAATTCGGCGTTATCAGAAGCAATGGTACAGCTGATTTAGAAGCCTCTCTCTCAGGGTCATTAATGTGGCCGTTCGAGTCAAAAGTGCCTGACGCTTCAGAGAATTTGATTACGAGTGTCGCTCTTCTTGGAAGACCAACGGGAAAAGACTATTCCGAAAGGTGTCTCTCTTGTCTGTCGTCGAAGATACAACTTTTACAATAATGTAAGAAAAATTCCGCGCACTGTCCTAATAACTGAAAGTCGATGAAGTTCCTTAACATGAAACGGGCACTTTCGGAGGCTCGCTGCATATCTAGTGAAATCTGTTTTGCGCCTGGCGGTATAAATAGGCGAGTTGCGAAGACATTTCGGGTAAAGATGATTGAAAGAAAAGAAGCAGAAAGGGAGCAATGTGCGTGAGGTAAGAAGAAGGAATAGCAGGCAGAAGAGAAGCATGACGTCAGGACATGAGGACCGCTCCCGTGCCAGCTGTTGCCTGCTCTTCCGGCCATAGCAGAGAGAGGAGAGAGAGAGAGAGAGAGAGGAGGAAAGAGAAATATAGGGTGTTGGAGAGAGAGAGAGGAGGGCAGAGAACTGGAGGGTTAGAGAGAAAGAACCAAGTTGGCGGCTTAGAAAAGGGACTGGACATTCTTGCAAAGAACAACTTCTAGGACACAATTTGGCAACGGAAATTTATTATTTTCAAGAAAAGAAGGCGGAACGCGCTCACAACTGCACTAACAGACCAAGTGGCCACGGAAAAGGTATTACTCCGATATCCCCGTAATATGGGTGCGAAATGAAGGGGTGGTGAGATAGTAAAGTGGGTAGAGAGTGAGAGAGAGAGGAAGAGATAAAAGATAGAGAGAGAGAGAGAGAGAAGAGAAGGAAGAAAGGAATGCCGCGTCATAGCTCTAATCAAATAGACAAGAAGACCCGACGACGCGGTTTATCCACACGAAAAGCTCGGCGCTCACTCCTCCCTTCACTCTCCTAATCTGGCCTTATCATGTTGAGAAGGTTGAGAGACGTCGAAGTGAAGAGGCATGTACTAGAAAAGGAGGGAAGCAAGAAGAGCAAGGGAGAGTATAGAGAGAGAAGAGAGAGAGAGAAAGAGAGAGAGAAAGAGAGAGGGAGAAAGAGAGAGAGAGAGAGAGAGAGAGAGAGAGAGAGAGTGCGAAGAGTGAATGGCGAGGGCAGAACGCCTCTGAATGTCTGGGAAGGCGTGCAAGTCTGCAAAGGTCGTTTCTAACTCTCCGCCATGTCAGTCTAGTCATATCACATCGTCAGAGATTTCCATTATCTTTGCATTCCTTTCTTGTTCGCAGTCCCAGTAGACGTCCTATTCTGTGTGCAGAATAAAGTGGATGAAAACAAATGAAGTGCTTATCTTAACGGTCAAAACATGTAAAGATGCTTTTGAGAAGCTATAATACCACACATTCTAATATTTTTTGAATGAAAAATAAGTCACACATAACTGGTACGGTGATATGGTTGTTATTGAATTGTTTAGGCAAACAAACACCTGCTTTTGCAGGTGTGGCCTCGAATTCTCAGTAAAGAAACAAAGCCTTTCCTTCTTACTTCGAATCAGGCAAAATCCTTCTCTCACAAGATCTTCTTACTTGGCTGCCTACATGTCCCTTTTCCCTGCTCCGCCTCCATTTCTTCACAATTACGAGGCAGCTGAGAAAGTGCACCCACAAAGGTCAGATAGCTGGAGAGAATGCGAGAATGCAACCTTCCGGTGCATGCAAGACGGGGATGAATGAGTGGCAGCTGAAATTGAGAGGCCATCTAATAGTACCAAAGGAACGAAATTCTCTTTTTTATGCACTCCTACTCTTCCTTTTTGTACTAACAGAATGTGATACTGCAGCAAACAGTGTGCCTCTGGCAGAAGGCATGGGAAATGGCGTGGAACGCCAGTGAATGGAGAAGGAGATGGGGCTGCAGGCAATGCAAAAAAGGAAGTCTGACCTCAGCACAACGACGGCCTTTCAGAGACTGCCATACATCTGCAGCTGCTCACAACGGTTGCGTATTCTCTTAGCATTCGGAAGCTCTCGACCCCGTTCACATCCATCTTCTCTCTTATCGTCCTCTCTCTCTCCCTCTCTCTCTCTCTTCCTCTCTCTCTCTCTCTCTCGCTCTCTCTCTTTCTCGCCAACCCTGCCCATTTTCTCTCTTTCACTCGTGTAGTTTTTCTATGTGTTGTCGTCATCTCTCGCTTCTTTCCATCTCTCTCCGTCTTGCTCTCTCGTTCTCTCTCTCCCTCTCTCTCCTGGTCTCTCAAACGCATCTTGTATGACGTCAAAGATGCGTGCGCATAGTGCGTCTTCATGTGGCCATGAGAGAGCGAGAGATGTTGGGAGACGATGAGAAGAGAGAGCATGTGAGAGATACAGAGAGGAGGAGAGTGAACCGAAAGTGCAGAGAAAAGAAGGCATTCCCCTTCTGTCTGCCATCGACGCTCTCATTTTCGTAGATGCACGAAATCGCAAGAAGCCCGGAGAAAGCACTAAATAGGCGGCTTCTTTTAGAGGAGCATCCACGTTTGCCCCTCTCTCTCTTTTCTGTAAATTCATTCATATTCCTCGGCAAACACTCTCTCATTTGCTGAGCAAGTGGAAAACAGGCCTACGCTCCGTAAACAATTCAAGTCGCCAACAAATAAAAAAGATGACGTTGACATGATTGCGAGCATTCATATCCGCGGTAATCCTGGGCAATCCTTTACAGCAAAAGCTCACATATTTACGAACGCAAAGTTTCGACATTTACCATTGATATTATGAACTATGGAAATACATTTCCGTTCCGAAGAAATAATGGTAAACACTTTATCTTATTTTCTGCATGTGAGTTCACCCGCTGAAAGCATTTGTTTTGGTACAATTTCTCAACACAAAATGCGTGCTGCGTGCTTATGAAAGGTGAATATTTAAACTCATTGCAAGGTTGATGTAAATATGATTTCATGCAACATGCATAAATGTACTTTCCGAGCAAATGTTCAAATAGATACGCTAGTAGTGGAGCCTTCTGTATTCATATAAGAATCTGTAGATGATGTCAATGTAGAAATCAAAATCAAAAAAGTTTTTCTGATGTATTATTTCGTGGCTACCTTGCCAGACAGACAGCTGACAATGAGGAAGTAGTACACTAAAAGAGAATGACTACGTGAATAAAAGGCCTCCTCGTTTACCGTCTTGCCTCATTCACAACTATTTACATTTAGGGGAGTAAAAACGCTGGAAGCAGAATCAAGTTTATGACGTCGCCATTTCAAGGATAAACATGCCACTCAGAAGGACATTTTTGCATCCACTCTGACATTGCACTTCATTTAATGTTGGCGGAGACGTTCAAATATAACAATAAAAAGTATAAATTCCAAAACTAGAACCAGATAGACGAATTAATGATATTGCACAATTGCGATTTATTAACGATGCTTATGCACAAAATGGCAATTTCCGATCTTGAAGACAACCCGTTTGATGAGGGAAAGCATAATGTGGAAGCCAAGAGGAGTTACCAAAATATTCAGGAAAATAAATCGGCAAACGAGAACGAGAATCATAAAATGACACGAGAACGCCCTGATGATGATCAAATTGAAAATTCATGCTATTTAGGGCCCCAGCGGGAACTTGAGGGTGATAAGAGAAGATGCGTTGACTACGAGCAAATTGGCCCGCAAATCAAGGAGAGGACGACGTCGCCATCCGAAATCACCTGGCTTCCATAAGAGTGCTGCATGAGGACACAGCGAGAGAGAAAACATGAGGTGCGAGTGCAAGAGAGAGGCTAGACATGTGTGGAGGTGCGGCTGATTGGTCGCACGTCTGGAAGCGCACCAAACGAGTACGTCGAGGCCTTCGGAGTGTCAACCTTTAACTATTCAGATAAAGTATTTCAGTTTGCAACGTGAACGACACGAAAAAGGCTCAGAACCTCATGAAGGGGTTCAAGTGGAGCTCCGTCGACGCTTAAGCCAATGCCAGATACCACGTAGGTTAGCTTCTCTGGTGCGGGGGCCACCATGGGCGGCATCGTTGTCGCTTGTATATACACATCACCTGTTTATTCAGATGAATTCAATGCATTACCCCACCATAATACTTGTGAACTTGTTTCTGCTTCAATAAAGTAGAATGAAAGTAACCATGCTGAGGGTGATTCTGCTGCAGTCCGTTTGGACTGCTGACTCCCGAGACGAAACTTCCATAGGAATGTTGTTCGTAGCGGCCGTTGTAATCGGAGAGAGAGTTATCGAGATATTTGGGATAAAGCCCAGGCGGCGGAATACCGCCTGTGCTCGGCGGGCCAGAAAAGTCCAGATCCGGATTGTTCTGCGGAATCGAGATATAGTCCTGGAAAAAGAAAAGAAAAACTACTTTTTCCTTTGCGGAAAAAGTATGATTGAAACCTTGCTCGAAATGACATTTCCATTCTCGAGTGGACTGCCGTAAATATCGGGGAAGAAAGGAGCATCGAGTGCTTCGCATTTCACGGTCACATCCGACTGGTCATCTGCAAGAAGTCAAATGAAATGTGTCCTTGTTTTTGTGATCATTTGCAGTCCTAACCAATGAACTTGGACCCGCCACGTTTGAAGTGGGAACGACGACGGCAGAGGAAGCAGCAGACACAGAGGAGAAGCAGGCAGAGCAACGCAACAAGCAAAGGAAGAAGCAGTTGATTCTCCAGGCCAACTGTAATTTGTCCTATTTCTCCTTCTTACTATTCATCTTTGTAGAGACGAAAGAAGCCGATGAACCAATTGCAAACGTACTTAAATCCAAGATGGACTTCCGCCTGAGACGAACGAGTTTGGAGTCGACGCCGAGTCCGTTTTTGCCGGTGCAGTTGTACGAGCCTAGGTCGCCGTCGTTGACGTCGCGGATCACCAGCCGCGACTCCACTCCCCACGGGTGAGGAATTTGGTTCATCTTTAAAACGACATCTATTTCTTTTGAAAAAAAAATATTCTTGCACAGTTTAATGTCACTAACGTGCAGAGCCGTTCGAACCTGATGTCTGCCCGAGGTGAATGTGAGTCTGACTCCGTCCTTCCACCACTCCACTTCTCTTGCCTTCGGTCGCCCGGAGACGGCGCACGCGATCTGAACTGATTCGCCTAACGCTGCCAGCTGCTCCTCTGTCATCGACACCGACGGGGCTCCTGAGAAATCATAGTTGAAAAAAAAACACTTATTTTCAATAGCTTAAAAATAGCATCTTGCCTAAAAAAGCAAATAAAAAGTGGCAGGAAAGAGGAACCACGAATGAAGAGGTGATGAGACTGTTTGACGTGTTCAAAAGAGTCGACGACAGCTGTGCAGATGTACACTCCTTGCTGCCACGCATTCACCGAGTCTATCCGCAGACTGAACAGGCCCTTTCCACTACTAAGTAAGTCTTTCTTTATCCACTGACGTCTCTCCCTTCTCAATGATCTGCTCGTCGCCTGCCTTACTCCAGAACACGAGAGGGGGCGGATTGCCATTGGCCTCACACTGGAAGAATACAGAGTCTCCCTCATTCGCTTCCTTCTCCTGCGAGGCCGTCTTAATTCGCGGAGCATCTGAAATTGCAAAACTTTGATCATTTACTCCTTCCTTATCTTTGCTATTTAACATTGGGTATTAGGCATGATTGCAAGCTTAAATTGAACAAAACTCAGGGCCGAGCCGGTGATCGAAACCGAGACCTATATCGAAACCGAGACCCACCCAAAGCGAGAATCATACCACTAGACCACTTGGCCGTGTTAAGCGATTCGTATAATTGCTATATATGTTTTTATAAATTGTAATAAATCTCTCGATATCAAAAATTTCATCCTGATATGGAAGAAATATGCAATCAGAGATGTTGGGAAGACAGTCGTATAAATGGCGAAGGGGACAAATTTAGAAAAGTAGAAGTGTAAAAGTGTTCCAGTGCATTGCTTCTTCTTAGCAACAGTCGTCAATCGTCTTACGGGTGGCTTCATTTGCATAAGTATGCCGCAGGGAAAATGGAAGTGGAGTGAGGAAGAAGAGAGTGAGAGAGAAAGAGAGGTTGAGAGAGAATAGAAGGATAGATACAGCGAGAAGGGTAGAGAGAGAAAACTCGAAGGAGGCACAAAGAGAGCGGAGAGAGAGGGAGAGAGAGAGGGAGAGAGAGAGAGAAGAGAGAGAGAAGAAGCGAGCGTGAGAGAGAGAATCTACTGAAGAAGATGCCAGTTGTGGGGTGAGTGAATGGTGGAACCAATTCCAAAATGAATTATAGCAATCGGCTACTTGGGCAAGCCTGAAGGGCGCCGAGGCAAATGGAAGTTTGTTAATTCAATCGAATATCGCTGACTTACATGACACGTTGAGCTTGATGGTGTCCTTGTTCGTTCCGATGGAATTGGATGCTTGGCAGGAGTACTCGGTTAGATGGTCGCTGGCAGTCAACTCCTCCAGTGGCAACGTCTGCAAAATACCATATTAATATAATATTAAAATAGCACCTGCGGGCGTGAATAAGAAAGAATTCAGAGCTGAAATGCAGACATCAGTGGTATGGCGTGTCAGCTGAGTGTCCCCGTGAAACCACGCGATGGTGAGGTCATCATGGGGCTTGGCATCAACATCGCATGCGAGAAGAGCGGTTCCTCCCTCCCGCAGTCGGCCTGGCCCTGCTAGTTTCAGCTGCACTCGGGGAGCGTACTTTAGATTCAGGCGAACCGCATCAATCTCAACCTGCGTACAGAACAATAAATAGAAAAACTCTTTCGTAAACTTTTGACTACATACATATTTAAAATATAAAAAAAAATATATATATATATATAATATCCTTTTAAAATCCAACTAATGCAATTACCTTATCCAGAAATGTCTCGTGTTGAGTGACGCACAGAAGATATTTTTTGTCATCTTCAGGACGAGGAGCAAAGCTTCAATGGGATCTTATCATATTTGATCACAGAAAACGGAATAACTCTACGTGATATTGCTGATGACGCTGAAAGCGTCTCCGTCGATCTGCTTGTCCTCTTCGATGGCGGCGGGCACTGATTCTTGATAGCCATGTTGTTCTGAGAAGACAAGCTGGAGTACAACATGCTGGTGAGAGAGTGGACGGAACTGAATATCTCTGCGAATCTGCTTCTGGTCTCTCCGAGCCAGGCCGAGATGGAGCGGCCGTGCGAGTCGGCCGAGATGGCCCATCCGATCCTCGGCAGTGGCTTGCCCCTCCGCACCAGACACGAGTGCTGCAGCTCCTGGCCTGCTATCGCTTCCACTCCGCTCAGGGCACGCGACAGCATCTTCGGCGGTGTCGGGCGCACTGTAAACGGAATATCTCTTTCGGGGTCCCAACTTCTTTATCAGTCTTACTTTGGTTAGATTGCTTTCATGTGTAGATTTTGTGTTGGCTAGCAAATCTGTCAGCCAATCTCGCTTCTTCCCATCCATCAAAGATGGTTGCAGCATCTCTCCTCTGCCGCATCGAGGCGGCGCTCTTTCTCGACTGTCACTTCTGATCGCGCCTTCTGCCACTCGCCTAATCCGAGTGTGACCCCATCCGAGTGACTCTGCGCTGCGACACTTTTTCTTCTCCTTTGGCTATGCAAGATTGGCTTGGCTCGCCCATTCCATGCTCTGCACGGCCATCGCGGCGGCTCGCTTTGAGGATGATGAACGCACATGAGATCGTTCAATGGAATCAGCTAGAAGAGAGAGAGAGAGAATGAGAGATAAAGAGAGAAAGAGAGAGAGAGAGATAGAGAGAGAGAAGGGGGGGGGACAGATAGAAAAGCAAAGCAGATAGCTTGCCAGAACACTTGTCGACTCTAGTCGTGTGTAAGCGGCACTTGCGAGCTGATCCAAACTCCCGTGCGGGAATGTGTATGAGGCGTGGGTTAAGATGAGAGTGAGACAGATGATGCATCCCGCGCCCTGAGGCATCCGCGCCAAATCGCATTCCAGGAGGGAACGAGAGAGAAAGAGAGAGAGAGAGAGAGCGATAGAGAAAGAGAGAGAAAGAGAAAGAGAGAGAGAGATGGTAGGAGAGAAATGAAGAGGGAGAAAGAGAAACAGATGACAAGAAACTCACACAACACAAAAAGGAAGAGCGCCTGTCCCTTGGAAACATTGCATTAGCCGACGCCATGAAAGCATGGAAGAGTGAGTGTATGAGAAGGAGAAAAATGCATGAGGAGCATCGGTCTAGCTATCCGATTCTTCCCCAAGCCAAGCAGAAGTAAAAAAGGAGGAAACCAAGCACGACGAGCTTGGCGGAGCGGGAGACTACGGAGGGCTCGTCATCGGCCTCGCTCACTTGGCACGAGTACGTGTCGTCGTCTCCGATCGTGACATTCTCAATCTGCAAGGCAATCTCTCTCTCTCTCTCTCTCTTTCTCCATTTCTCTCTATCTCTCTTTCTCTTTCTCTCCATTTCTCTCGATCTCTCTTTCTCTCTCGATCTCTCTTTCTCTCTCTCTCTCTCCATTTCTCTCGATCACTCTTTCTCTTTCTCGACAATTCCTCTCGATCTCTCTTTCTCTCTCTCTCTCTATTTCTCCCTATCTCCCTCTCTCTCTCTCTTTCTCTCTATCTTTCCGTCTAGCTGTTTTACAAAATCTCGACTAACTCGCAAATTATATTCTCCATTCGCAGCACTGCCAATCATGGAGTATCTGCTAAACAGTCGAAGCTGCCGGTCTGTCCCAAGCCCGAACCCGTTCTTTGTCCATTGAACTGCGCCGCGCTGAAAGCAGAACGTTGCGAAGACTTCAACATGATCTAGAATCCACTCACTTGATTCGCAACTTTGCAAGTGAGCGTGGCCGTCTTTCCAATGAGGACTTGCGTGTCATTGGGTCCCTGAGTGATCTCTTGGACTGCGAGGGTGAGACTTGAGTAGAGAAGAAGGAGCAGGAGTGGAGCAGCCAGATGAAGACGGCTCTTTCTTCTCCCTCGCATCTCGCAGGATCAGAGAGAAGTCCGTGACTTCTTGCACCGAGATCTCTTCTCTTCACTTTATTCACTCAAAAGCAAGGAATCAAAATGCTTGAAGAGAATGATCGTGGTGAACTTCGGACAAGGCGGAGAAGTGCCATGTATAAGGGGCGAATTAGATGAGGTCTTCAAAACACTCGTATTACATCGAGCACTTCGGGATGAGAAGTACGCGGCGGCCAGGCAGAAAACGAGAGGAGCATTGCTCTGTTTCATGCAAATACAATTGCGTGTGGCTAAGGCGGTGACTTCAATCAGCAAGCACGCAGAGAAGGAGGAGGAAATGATGGAGAGAGAGAGAGAAGCAAAGACAGAGAGAGAGCGAGAGAGAGAGAGAGAGAGAGAGAGAGAGCGATAAAGATGATGGAGCAGAAGAATCTCTCTCTTCTTTGACTACAATGCCATCCGTTTCTTGACCACTCACTCCTCCTCCGCCGGCTGACTAAGGCTCTTTCAACGGCTTTCTCTGCACTTGATAAGACAACATCTGCTGAATGCTCGAGCGAGTGATCGCTTGCTCTCTTTTACATGTACTTTGAAGTAAAGAGTAATAAATGAAAAAGGGGACATCATATAATTCACGAATAAAGGATATCAATTACGTATTTATTAATGATAGCATGCCTCTTTTGTTATTGGATTGATTTCCGTCAGGCATATCAGGAGGGAGAGCTAGAGAGTTAAAGGTGTGGAGTTTTCTGACTGACAATGATCCAGAGAAAGGCGCTCAAAGTTCGAGAGGCGAGAAATGAGGAAAGAAAAGGCGCTCGTGTCTGGTGGCAGCTGCACGCCCATTCGGTCCATGACGGATTGCACGCGCCGCTCTGCCGTTGCACATCTCCTCTTCTTTCCGCACCCTCTCCTTCGATCTCATCTACTTCTTCTCTTTCCATTCCACATCATATTCATGATGCCTCACTTTTGTCTTTTCCTCTCAAGGCAACCCCAGTCCTCTCTTTCTCGCTCCTCTTATCACTCACTTTCTCTATCTCTCTCTCTCTTTCTCTCTCTCTCAATCTCTCTCTCTCTCTCTCTCTCTCCTTCTTCTGACTAACAAGTGCCACTCTTCTTCGCCTGTCGTCTCCTCATCATCAAGCGAGGCGCATTCACAGCACCATGCCATAAAAACGTGATGATCGGAAAGTGAAGGCGGATTTAAACCAAATAATTTCTAAGATTCCGGAAAGCAAAAAAGAGGAAGTGATCTTACTTACGCTCAGCTGATCAAGATAAGAAGTTAATGGGAATGTAGGCAGTGAACAGCGTGGATTATAATATGCGCAATAATGGCCAGCAGCCACATATGCTCCGGCTTTGCAGCCTTCACCTTAGTAGGCTTGCGAAGGTTGAACCAGTAAACTAGCATCTTGACTAAAATAGCATGACCCAAGGGAACCCGCAGCTACAAGATCCTACTCTAAGCGTGTGTGGAAGGAAAGGGAAGAAGATTCTGCAAGGACTCGACTGATCGGGGCATGCTTTAAGTGGGATTCGCACTAAGCGAGAAGGCATATGCGGCCGGTAAAGTTCTCTCTCTCTCTCTCTCTCTCTCTCTCTCTCTCTCTGCTCCTCCATCTCTTCCACTCTCTCAAGTCTCTCGCACTCCGCCGCCTCATAACTGCCGTCTTACACCTAATAGAATTGGCGAGTGAAGGAGATGGCACGTCGCCTCGGGCAGAATGAGAGTGAGAGAGAGAGAGAAGTGATGATGGAATCGGCTGCGCAGGGAAGCAGACAAACTGACAAGATGCCCCCCGGCACTCTCGCACATCCACAAAACAACTCTGCAGATGTTTCTATTTGAAGTAACGGAAGGTGACATGTCGAGGATACTACTCTATTCACAAGTCCGACATATATACAGTCCCGCTCAACATTATTGGGTCCGATATTAATAATATTAATAATATTAATAATATTAATAATATTAATATAAATAATATGAACTTTAATAGCTCGCTGAATATGCATTTTCGTGCCATTTCCTTTGTGTGTTAACCTATTTCGACCACGGAGAATACGACTGTGAAAACCGTTTAAGAAAAGATTCAGAAATGACAGATATCTAACATTTTCTGAGTTTACTGCATTTAACACAGGCCTGGTGGTACTTTTGCTGAGAAAAGATGTTGGCTCGAGCAGCCAGGCCTACAAACTACAAAAACAAAAAATTTTTGAAACGCTTCTAGCTTTTTCTGATCTTGTTCTTTTGTTTTGTTTGAGTTTCTCATTTAGTTTATGTGTAAACGATAAGAAAATTCAAAGAGAGATTTTCTCTAGTGGGCGGCAAAAATTTGTTCTCCACCGGGCATCGAACCCAGGACCGCATGACTCCCAGTCAAACGCTTCCGCAATACACTACAGACGCTGGTATGA